>OZ018410.1:34735412-34822912 GCA_963969595.1 Neckera pumila | reverse complement strand
GTGTTTTATGCTCAATTAACACCTAAAAGTAGGATTTGTGCTTACTTGTGCTACGACAATAATGCTCAAAAGTACTCAAAAAACTATGATATTTTTCCCCATGAGTGCATATCATCATAGTATGGATGTGTAATTTATTTCAAATCATTTTAAGATGTCAAAAAAAAGATATGAGAATGTGAAGTGACGGCCTAGCATTCTTTCTCCATTCTCAAAAAATTTACCAAAAATTGCACATTCAATCATTTCTTGATTGGATTGTACCAATGGATTCAACGGAAAAAATCATCTAGGTGGGTTTCTTTTTTTTTCACGGACTTTTAATGAGGTTTATATTTCAAATTTTCTACCAATGAATGTAGTTGCAAAAGCCATGTAGTGGCCTTATGGTCCTTTAGGTGTTAAGCGGTAACTACAACTACATCTAAACCCTTTCTACCCAAAAATGTATTGTTTCTATTGGAAGAGTTTAGGGTTGCTTTTTAGATACACCTATTTTTTGCACTTTGAAAATTCATAATTTATTCATACGGTGCCCAAAAAATGCATAAGACAAAAATGTTGAATACCCTTTTAACTTCCAATAAGATCTAACAAAGAATTTAATAAGAAGAACAATACTCAATTACTTATTTGGGCATATTTAGGTGTAATTGGCTTACATGCAATATACTATATGATCATTGATCTTTGAATAAAAATGGGGTTCTCCACTATCCCTCGAAGAAGGAGCAATACCCAAACTCCCTCTTTGAATTTGCATAAAAATTTCATTGGTAGTGGTGAAAATTTGATCTCAATAATTTGGCTCTTATTTACAAAATGATCCCTTTCTATTTCTTAGAGATCACATTTGCTACTTGTGTTAAAAATAATCTTGTAGAAATTGAATTTTTTTGTTGGACTAATCAAAATAATACCCCTCAATTTGCACAAACATTTTTTTGAGACTTACCACTATAGCTTTATCTACATATTTGGTCACAATTTATACAAATTCCATTTCTTAAAAACCCTTAGAGAGCCCAGTAGGGAGGGAAATGAGATTTGAAGCGGCATTTGAAGGGAAATGAATTTTGGCTTGATAAAAATTCAAATTAGACATAAAATCTTCAATTTTACACATTTCTCTTTTTCTTCTCATCTCAACACAAAAAAACTAACAAAGCACCATGAAGTGACCAAGTTAGGCACATTGCTAAAATATTTTATTTTTATAAATCAACATATCATATTGGAAGTACTTCAATCCAATTGCATGTACTTCCTAAGGTGCTATTTGCATGCTTGAACTGGACTCAAGGTGGAATTCCAGACAGCAAGCTGTGAAATCCGATCCATGCTACATTATACTTCCGGAGATGTATAGGTTCTTCAAATAAAATATCCACTTTTCTCCAATTGTAATGTTTGGAATTAAGTGGAATATGGCAACCAATGAATGGTGTGAGCTACGGATACAAGTCTGGAATAGGTGAGACAAGGAAGCAAGCAAAGGATACTTTTAGATGAATAGTAAGGGATTGATGGGAAGGAAAGTAGGCTTGCAAATTCTAAAATCAAGGAGGTTAGAGAAAAAGAGGGACTTGAGCTCTATATTTGAAATCAAATTGGTAATTGCTCCATGCATACCATCCTAGGCCTAGTTCGAGATCCGGTTCGGTCTGAGCATGCAAACAACCCCTTTAGGGATGCTTATATGTTGGCCCGGTGGACAAATCTATGCCTAATCCAAATAATAAGACAAAATAGACTCAATTGATTGTCTTTGTCCAGATGGGCAAGCAAAAAAGGAGGAGTTTATGTTTCAATCAATATTGGTGGTTAACCTTATTGGTGGAAGCTAGTCAATCTTGAGGGAATCTAACACTTGTAGAGTTCTTGTTTGTATCCCTCCCCACTTCCACTTGATCCACATGAAAATGCAATTGCTATTTGCACCTATAGCACCCCTCGTTGCACTTTGCCCACCCACCCAGCCTGTAAAGAGATGCTTATTCATTAAATGTCTTTTGAGGCCTTCGGAAGACTGCGAGTTCCTAGGGAGTTTCCGGAATGTGAGAATGTGGGAACTCTGCAACATCAACAATCTGACGTGGCAGTCTCTGTGCCACATCAAACAATAATATTTCATTAATTCTCATTAATATTTTAAAGTATTAATTTTTATTTCATTTTTATAATTATAATTTCTTTCTTTTTTAAATTATTTTTTTAACTGACAACAGTACGCTAGTTCCCAACAAGGAGAACAATCCTAAAATAGTCTTCCAAAGGCCTCAAAAAATATTTAACGCTATGCTCTCAAAAACATTGGCATCATCTACATGCTCCTAGACTGAGGGACTAAATCTCTGTTTCATCTAACCAGCTAATATTCCACTTTCAAATGTTGAAATTTACCGAATAAAGCTTAAAAAAAAATAAAAAAATCCTCCTTGTTCAAAGATAAAAATAAAAATCTACAAATACCAGATGAAAAGGTTACCGATTCTCCAGCCCAATGGCCGTCTGAAAACGAAATTGCTTTACAGGGTGAGTCTTCTTCAGAATATTAAATACTTTGCCAACTTTAGATTGCCATTCGCTCAGTACAGTACTACTGTACTGTATAGACGAATTCATCTATGAATTCATCTATGAATTTTTTATGAATTCATCTATGAATTTCCAGTATTCCAAAGGAATAGATTCTCCGTACACTCACTCCACCCTAAACAGAGGCCCTCTTTTGCACCCAAAAAAATAAATAATAAAAAACAATAGTAAAAATAAACACAGTCCACTCCAACTGGGCTTACTTAAATCCAACAACGTACAGCATCAAATACACATCTCACGATCTCCGGGAGCCCACTACACTAAAAATGATATTTATTGTTGGCAACACTAATTACGAACCTTGACACTAAATATCATAAGTAAGTAACACTAAATCTAATTTCTAACACTAAATATGCTCTATGGTAAATCTGAAATCTGAAAAGGTTTACATTTAGTGTTAGAACATGTTAAAGGCCAGGGAAGGAGACGACAGGAGCGGAGGCGGCGCATTGAAGTCCAACACAACACTAAATCCGCTACAATTCAGATTTAGTGTTGTGGCTGGTAGGGGTGTAAAACACTAAATGTCATACTACACTAAATATCATTTTTAGTGTAGCTAGTCCAGATACCTCCCCAGAGAACCGGCATGCAATTCCAGTGAACAAACGAACAGCGCAAGCAATCGATCGTGTGTCAAAGGGGAAAATACTGAGTTGAATTGGCAGTTTTTTTCAGTGATTTGAGCAAGGTTTAATGCACTTATGGTGCGGTCAAACGAAATATGTACATGGGGAAGAGATGTGCTTCGCAGTTTTTGATTTGCAATTGGAAAGGCAAGCTGCCACCAACTTTCATGAAATGGTCAACTTCGGTAAATGGGCACGATTTCTGAGCCAAAAATTGCCATCACTTATATATACAAGTCTACTAAAACCGAGGACAGATGCGGCGTTTTGTTTCAGAACGCACTACAATATTGGAATCTACCGCAGTACCGCTAATTTAAAGAAATTGACTTTTCAGTATCTCCAATCATGAGTTATAGTATTCGGAATTGACTGACGGATATGCGCCGAATGCGTCCGTATCGATCATTGTTTTGTCTTCACTAGCACATGCAATTGAACAGTGCTTGTGTCCATCAAGATTATCATGATGTCAGATCAGTGGCACGGGTTTTTACCCTTCCAGCGATCTCAGGGGTTTTGTTGATTCCGGCACAGAGAAAACACGGCTTATTTGCTATTCCGGATGAGGTTTACACTAGCTAAGTGCACCCCATCATGGTCATATTTGATAAATTGGATCGTTTCAACTTTCAAATCACCAAATTATCACACACAAAGTCAAGTCCACAGAGCTCTGAAACTAGGACGGGTATAGATCTGACGTTTCTGGAAAGTGGCCAATTCACTGAAGGATGTCCAGGTTTAGTTAGTTTATTCCACAAGTCTTATACGAAGTGCGGTGATAAGAGGAAGCTACTCAGGTGATACCCAGCAGCACAGGGCTTTAAAACTACGACTACTGTAGACTTCCATTTGAGACTCTGAAGCGAAGAAATCGTGGAATTCCGTCCATTTAAAGAAACTGGCGTTGAGTTGGTTTCAATGCTTTGGAGTCGGAGTGAGGTGTTATCTTCTCCTCGATGGAAATTAGCTTCAATGTGCTCTCACAGCTTAATTGTAACATGATGTGCACGACTTTTCTAAACCCAAATTGGCCATTTTTTTATTTCCCCCTAAACATCCTAGTGGAGATTAAATTTGTTGCACTCTATAATCGAAGGTTAATTTCTCCGACCCTCTGTCATAAGAATAAAACAAAGGTGTCTATTAATTAACTTCCACTGTCCAGACGACTCCAGTTGCGGTGGCTCAACCAACGGAACGTCGATCAGTGCTCCAACCGATCAGCTCATCAGTGCCACAAGATTCCAAACGTGCATATATAACCGACCCAGTCTGACTCCTGTCCAAGTCAGATATACTGACGCCATCATCGAATCCCTGGCCGAATCATTAAATTCAGCTGCTTCATGATTGATCATTTACTCCATCTGGATAACTCTACATTTCCGTATATATATATATATATATATATATATATATATGTGTGAATAAGATGGTCCAATCCCCATTGTAGTATGAACCTTGCATATTTCAGGTTCAGCTTGAATTGAACAGTAGATGGGATTGATCGGAGTTGCAGCTAGCAGTCTTGTGCCGGGTCCATAAAGACAACCTTGCTGTGAATCGGTATTGACAGAGCTTGTGAGGGCTCAGTGCAATTTTATTGAGCTTGTAAGGATTCAGAGAAGTTTTGTTGAGTGATCTGGGAATCGGAGGTGAAGTTTTGTTCATTATTTGCTACATCGATTGATGGCGATGGGAAAAGCATACAAGATGATGGCGGTGCTGGTGCTGGTGTTGTTGCTGGTGCAAGTCCCGACTCCCGTGATAGCCGAGGTGGACAATGTGGCCTTCCAATGGACGGACCTGCTCAACACGCTCATGTGCAGCCAATTCGCCGTGCCCTTGACCGCCGGCATCCAGCAGCAGCTCCACCTCTCCTTATGGCCCGCGCTGCTGGCGCTTCGCGGCCTTGGAGGCGGTACCAAGGAAGAGGCCGTGGTGGCGTACGCCAGTTGGAAAATCCTCGGACACTACTTCTCATTCTCACAGGTACAACTAGTACTCTGGTCATTACAATACCATATTCATCTATAGATGAATCCAAAATATCCATCTTTGCTATATACCAGTGTTTTTTTTTCTGGCGATATTCGCCGAATCTGTCAGAGCATTTGGCCATTGGGCCCGGCTCCCTCCCAATATCCACCTCTGCTGGGAGGGCACGCAGGGTGGCCTGTCGCCAGAAAAAAAAAACTGCTATATATTATTGAAGAATTCATTCAATGTCCAGTGATGATAAAATAGGATACACTGTGATACAGTAGGAATTGAATTTATATCGTCATTTCAATGCCTAATTTATTGTAACATCAGAGAAATCCAAGTCGTATGTCTTCGGAAATTCTGAAGAAATTTTTGAAGTCAACGTCCAGTGATGATACTCTAGGATAAGTACAATAGGTTACGTACAATAGGATACGCTACAATTGAAATTTGGACGGTTATAAAAGCACATTTTTCCAGTTTCCATCTTGGATTTCTTCTGTGTGACGCTCACGTGCTCGACGCAAGGATTGCTACTGCAATTTTACGAATTGAATTTCACTGGAATTTGGGGTACGTGTTACCTATGCAGGTGCTAGACCTTCAGATTGGTCCCCTATTAGACACCCAGCTCCGCCTGTCCAACGTCACCTTCCCCCAGCAAATCCTCGCCCAACGCATTGGCGAAATCATCGCCTACAGCATGATCCAAAAGCGCGGCACCACTTCCTCCGAATTCACTCTAGACGCCGTCAAGCGCGCTCAAAGCCGCCCAGCGCCCTGCCCCCACCGGCATCTTCCATTTCTTCAACGACTCCCTCGCAGGCTAAGACGCCGCCATTTTCTTCTTCCACGTCATGACTCTCTGGAAGCCCTTCGTCATCCCCGACCCCATCGCCTTTGTGAAAACCCACTTCCCAAAGTTGAAACCCCCAGCAATCCCTTCCAAGGAATGGGACGAGAATTGGACGGGGTTGAAGGACATCAGGCGGATTGATTGGCCAGGACGCACAGCTGAGATGAACATGACTGCAAATCTGATTGGGTGTTCGAGATTGAACAACAATAAGTGCCACTTTGAGCAGCAAGCAAACGCAGCGGCGCAGAGTGCGTTGCCGAAGGGGACGAGCTTGTATGAGAGTGTGGAGCTGTTGGCTAAGATTAGCGTGGCGCAGTATGATGCGGGGATTGCACAGGCGACGCTGAAGTTTTGGTTTTGGTTTTGGAGGCCGTCGCAGGCATATCAGGAAGGAGATTCAAGGCATCGGCCTTTTCCGAATTGGACGCCATTTTTGCCGACACCGTTGGAGCCCAAGTGGCCGTCGGGGCCGGTGACGTTTGTGTCCGCGGGGGCGAGGCCGTTGCAGATGTTCTTCGGGAAGGGGAAGAAGGTAAGTGACACACTGTTCTAATGCAATTGCCAGAAAAAGTGATGCACGCACAAGTGGTATAGTCTTTGATCCGTTAACACTTACCCCCGATTAATTCTTGAAAATCAACATTTAAAATATTAACATTAATTGAGATGCTGCTGAATCAACCTTCTCGTTGGTTGAAACAACACATATTTATGATATCATGATGCCAACTGATGCTGTTTCAACAAGGGGTTTGTATCAAATGTTGTTAAATATGCTCAACTTTACAGTCGAAACTGTCAGATTCTGAAAGCTTTCTGGAGTTGGCGTTCTTCTCTCTTTTCTTTCAACATCCTGTGTTCTTGAGCTTGAGTCACAATGTCTCCATCAGATATAATTGAAAAATGCTGGAAAAAACTTCAAAGCTAGTGACGTTGAATGACTTAAATAGTGAGAACGATCTCTGGAAGCCCTTCTTTGTTACTAAATATGGTGCCAACCCAATGCTGAAACATTTTGAATCTTGAACAGCATCGAAGTAACTTACAACACCTACAGAGATGTTGTCTCAACCTCCCAACCTTACGTCATTTTCAAAATGATGTCTCAAGTTTCAACGACGTATATACAGGGATTTAATACAAGCACTAGGATTGATCTACCTGGATTCAAGTTAAGTTCCAACATGCACTGGTGAACATTCAAAGCTAGCGTGCACAGCTAGATTCAAGTTCCTTGATGCAAATTTATTCCGTGCGTACAGGTGTCGTTCACGATAGCGGGCGGCGGGACGTTCAACTGCGCGGGTTTCGAGGGCGACCCCATTTCGACACGGCACTATTCTTCCCTAGAGGCCTTCATCAAAGAGTAGCAGTTGTCGAGGCTGTATGCTGGAGCACACTTCTAGGACGCCGTGGACGACGGCTACATGGTGGGCAACACTATGGCGGAGTACGTGGAGAAGCATTGGGGGCAGGTCACGCCGTCGGGCACCTTGCCGGACCTGGCGTTCCTCAACATCCTGGCCAAGGTGCCGAAGAAATCCGGGGAGTTGAGTCCCATCACAACTGATGTTTAAGTAAGGACTGATCAATTTGAGACTAATTAAATAAACTGGCATTGTAGATTGAAGCATGTGTTTGAATGGGTGGTTTTTGGATCTGTAGTGCTTTGTTGCCAAAGGGCCGGATTGTTGTTACGTTTGAGCTTCAATTGAAAGCTTCAAGGAATGTCCAGAATGGATGCGCTTAATTGCTTGTACCAATAGTGTCAAAAACTCTCACTCAGTATGCGTCATTTATTCTGTACATATATGATTACGTGTTTGAATGGGTGGATGGATGGTTCATTTTTCCCGGGGGATTTTCGATCAGTTGTGATTTGTTTTCGAATGATTTGTTCTTGGAGCTTGAATTTAAAGCTTCAAGGAACGGAATGGATGTGCTTTGCTTGTACCCTCACTTTTTGTGTATTTTCTGTAATTATGTAGTACGCAGCATGTGTGGCTCCCAGTTATTATTGGTTTGGTTTAATTGTTTCAGCGGTTTGTTGTCTTCAATTTCGATCAATTTGGGTGCCAAAGAATTGGGGAACTCATCTATTACACAAAGCTCCTCAATCACTGGTATGCATAATCACCAGAAAATAGGAATGGTATGAGCAAAGTACCAAAACTAGGATCAATAAAGATTTGTGTTTTAGGCCTTGTGCCCTGGAAAGTGCCAAATTTGTACAATATCTCTAATTTAAGGAAATTGACAGTTGCTGTGATATAAGGTCAATTTCTCTACATATATTAGGGTAATAGCGGAGATTCATGACTTCGGCACTTTTCAAGGCTGGCATCCCGAAACGAAACCTAACTTAGTCACATAATCACATGAGATGATCTTTGATTTTTGGATTGCCACCCTCGGCTTCTAGTTTGCCAACAGTGAAAAGTTGGATCACTGGTTTGAGTGGTTTCTTTGATGGCCAACAATCCCCGATTCCCTCCCGCACTTCCTAGTGCAAAATCATGTAAAAAACTTCTGATATTTCTGTAAGGGAAACAAGGATAATCTTCCTATGATGTGTACCAATGAGTTCTAAGTTTTAGAAACTTGTGAAGTTGCACGCCACAATTTGGCACTCTGAATTCCCTAATATAATAATGAAAAATATAATACTCCGTAATATAGTAAATGGTTTTTGACTTTGTTGAGATTTAGTCCAAGATGAGTGATTAATGAGCATGCCCAAATGGCATTTAGTGTGGAGTGGACACTCAAGTTTTTAACCCTAGGGATGTTCAGTAGCATTCTTTTAACGAATGAAGAACGCTCTAGGAGATGGAAATAAAAGTTGGCATTTTCGCTTCAAAAACGGAGGTTGGCTGTCAACATTGACACAAAGGTCAAGGAGCACCTCTTTGCGGGCCAGATATTTCAGAACTGATGCTTAAGGTTGAGATACCAATTGTCAACCATGCCCAAAACCCAACCTGTAGAGATGCAGTATTTCCAACCAAGGCTCTGAAAATAAATTTCCAACCAAAGCTTGGAATGTATGTTTTTCAGCCCTTTTCAAGGTTGGGACTAATAAGGTTAAGACACATGTTTTAAAGTAGTGAGCAAGAAAGTAGGAAGTAAGGTAATTGACCTTAAATCGCATAGTTGAGCAATTCAACCTGATTCAGCATGGTTTTCACTATTATATTAAAAAAAACTTGTAGGATCCCAGTGGTAGTCAAAAGGGGATTCTAGATTCTCTTAGAATGCATTTTTCGGACACCGTGTGAATAAACTACAAGTTTCCAAAGTGTTGAGAATAGGTGTACCCAAAAGCAATCATAGAGTCATATGAATAGTACGAATAGTACATTTTAGACAAGAATACTCGCTGTGCGATTTTAGGAAGCATGTGATTTTAGGTGTAGTTACCTTAGTGTGTGAGATAGTAGTGTTTTCAATGATCAGAAGTGGAAGTCAAACTCTAGACATTGGCTATTGTACTAGTCAAGAATACTTTTTGGTTCCCAAAATTCACGATCATTTCAATTTTAAGAATAAAATTCTGAAAATTTTGCCATCCCCGTATCTCCTTTCAGGGAAAAATTTCCACTACCTCATACAACGCACAATCTGCTCCCAAATTGCTTAAATGATTGACTACTAGTGCCTCAACCTTAATTACAGATATTGGTAATGGAAGACAAACAATAGCCGATTCAGAATTATAGGACAAAGGGCATAAGCCGTGAATTGTTTTCATACCTTTCAGGTTTTAGTTGTACACGTCCCCATTTTGAATTTTCTTTTGGTGCAGCTTCTAGCCACATCAACCGTGAACAGATATGATGATGGCTGACTCCTTCAGTCGGTTGTTTTTCTCTGTTAAAATACTCAGTTGTTAAAATACTCGGTTTTCCAAGACAGAACTGAGAGCCCGTTGCCATTGCGCAATCGGAGGTCCAGCAGCTGGACCTGCACCTAGAGGGGCCAGACCTCCAGGGCTTGCAGTTGCCTCTTGGATGACCGGGAATCGGACGCTAAAGTTCTTGTTGCACATCCTGGAGCTCCGAGCTTTTGCGAAGCTTTTTACTCAAAGCCAAGACTCATAAATTATTCATGAATTATTTTTGCAAAGCTTTTTGACTCGTTGGCACTTTGAGGTTGTCTTCTTGTGCAAAATTGGAAGGCCCAGTCGACCCTCCAGGTCTTCCAGGTCTGCAAACCCGGTTTACTCGGACTGGAGTCTAGAGGGCTGGCTGGACCTCTAGCTGATGCTTCGATGGTCGATGGAGGCCCCTTGGACCTCCTACTCTTGGAGGTCCAGGGGCCCAATGGAGACAGGCTCTGAGACATCCAGCCATGCTGCCCATGTCGGTCAAGGCTAATTCAGAGGAAATGGAAAACCTAGCATAGATTAGTTTCAAGGCAATCAATTAACTTAGTTTCTGGTTATTGATTAATCCGAGTCCTCACCCTCCATCCAGGATTCCAGGGCGTGCAATTTTGGAACATGATGGTCTCATCGACCTCTCACATTCTCTATTCCGTACAGTTATGAATTTCCACCTTTGTAGGAGGTATTTTGATAAACTTTCCTAATTGATACTACCTCTATCCCACTAAAAAGCTCTTGATTTTACCTCCAGTTTTTTTTAATAGTTTTGAGTACACATATTGGAAGCTTGCTTGGATCCAATTTTTATTTTGGTTGCATTGAACAGATACAATGTTCTTCATGGATTGTGGTGATATAAAATTTAGACCATTTTGAATTATACATTTTACAACATGATCAATAAAATTAGTATAAAAAAAAATATGAGATAAAATAAGGAGCTTTTTAGTAGGACAGAGGTAGTACTTCCTATGTTTCTGAAAAAAACATGTGTTTCTTTTGTAAACACAAAGGAAACACTAAAGTCTTTTTTGTTAGCACTTTTGGGTCAGGTAGTATAGAAAATGGTCTCCAATTACAGGGCGTAATGCCCTTGTAATAGTGCCTGGGACTATTACAAAGGCAATTCTACGCGCTCAGTGAAGCGGGACGCCCTTGTGTACGGGCCTCCTGTCATGTGAAGGCCCCGCCCTTGCCTTTGAGGTAGGGCCCTTATACAATGGAAGGCCCTCATGTGAGGGCCTTCTACTATATAGAAATAGAAGTAGTATATTTGTGGCTTGTCTTTTGAGTGGATAGTAAATTTTTCATGGAAGCTTCCTCAAGAATCTTTGAAACGTGATAGAGATCGCTCATCATGAAGCTACTTTGCAGCCCTTGCTCATCAATCACTAGAATCAAACAGCACTTTGGGACTTATTCACACTATATATTAGATAACCAACAAGGTAGCAATGGCGGCAAGTAGGTTATCATACATAATTGGTTGTTCACTATCTAATTACAACCTTTGATCTTTATGATCAAGGGCATAAGATGCAAATTGAAAGGAGAGAAGGTCATGAGTTGCAAATTGTGATGACAATGGCGACAGGTTGCCAATAGCATAGAGCCATGGTCGTTTTAATAAGTCATAAACAAATTATGATCTCAAACCTTTTGATTTCAAGAGACCCATAGATATGGGTCTATATATTTGATATTTACTACAACCAAAGATCCGTCCTTACAATGGGAGGACGTAGTACCTATGACCAAGTCACAAATGTAGTCACCAAAATACTTCAATTATTGTACCAATAGGTGCATTCTTTGTTCCTAGAGGTAATGGTAAAATCATCCACTGGATCTTTTAAGTCACTCTGCAATGTCCTTTTAGACTAGTTGAATTAACTCATAGCTTAGGTCTGTAGAGAGCACAAAAGTGTTGAAGTCAATTTTATATACACCAATAACAAAACTGTTACTTTTATAGAAGTAAGTGTAAGTTTTGGCAATTTTCAACTTTTGATGACATTGGCATTGTTAATATAAGTTTTTTAATTTGTTGGATCAATTATGATTGTGCATTATGAAATCTAGTATTTGTACCAAAAAAATTGAACCTAAAAAAGTGGCATTATAGAGCTAGAAAATATAAATTTAACGCATTGTTCCATTCAATAAATATTTCAAATGCAAACGCCTTAATATATAACAATGGTCTGTATTGCAACCTATATTCTCTCTATAATGGCTAATGCAATCCCATGCTCTCAATTCCAAAAAAGAATTCAAATATTGTGAGAACCAATATCATTTGCATGTTTGTAAAATCATTATTATACTAAATTCTATAAAATGACAACTTCCTTCAATTCTAGTGTACTATAACAATCTAAAATGATGTATACTATTCAATACATTAAGGCACAAAAAGTTTTTTTGGAGCTCTATTCATTATAAAAATTTTGAGCCTTCTGGAGGGCTGCTCTAGATTGACAGACCATGCTATTTCCAAGCTTGGTCTGTCAATCTGAAAAAGTCCCTCAATGAGTAGTCAGATAAACTAACTACTCGCCGAAATAGTCCGATTTTGCGTTTTTTGTTTATTTGTTTGTTTGTTTGTTTTAGTGTTTTTTTAAGATTAAATTTATTTATTTATTTTAAATAAACTTTTAACTTGTAAAACTCGATTCCTGCGCCACTGCCATTATAACTTCAACTGCGTAGGTATAGGAAAAAAATGAAATTTTCAACCCCAAAAAAACAATTTTCAGAGTACTTCGGAGGGCTGTGGAGTAGCCCTTTGGAGGACTGAAATTTTCTCTAATGACAGTGCATGGCCTATTTGAGCATGAAGATAGGATGTAGTCTATGGATTATAAAATACACATATATAGCAATCAAAGGAAAAACACAACATAAAAACTATGATCCCTTAAATATGCTCTATTTTTCTACTCCATACTATATAAGAATCTTATTCTACTTTATTTTATTTAAAAGATAAAGTCTCAATTATCTATAAGTTTTAAAGTTTTCAAAAATTTTGAACTCTTGTAAATTCTTAATTATATAGTAACTAAAAAATTCATATCAAATATAGAATATAGTAGAAAAATTTAATAATTTATCATAGTTTTGTATCAGTATAAAACATCATATTGTAAATCAAATTTGTATATCATTTAGTATGTTACAACAAACACTTGTACCCCATATTATTTTGTTTCATATTTTGAACATCCACCATATCTTCCCTCATACATTGAAATTTCAAAGAAAGATGGATGTTACCTTCTTGATTATAATCTTGATTTTTGAGATTTTTGAAAAACATTTTCGTTTTACAAGGAATTTTTCAATTTTTACAAACTAATGGGTGAAGAGTTTGAAAAGTTTTTTTGCACCACTGAGGGTGCTAAGTTGCACTTGATCCCCTCTTATTGCAAAAGTGGAACCTAAACCTCAATCTAGGAGGAAAAGAACTTCATATGGTTAGATTGCAAACAATCATGCCTTGTTGGTATTTCTAAAAAAAAAATTTAGAAAAATACTTATTGGAGTTCAAATTGATTAACCCCTGAAAGATGGACTCGAGACTATGAAAATCATCCTTTTTGATACCATGTGACTTTGAATAACCCAAAAGCATTCATTAGAAGTCAAACTACTATACAAGACCTCTCCTTCATACAAAATTCCAAAGATGAATAGTTGCACTTCAATCTTGCATAGAGAGATTCATTGTCATTCATCAGCCCAAAAATAGGTGTAGTGTCGTTCAAAGGTTAAATATTCAAGAAGCAATCAAGAATTAGAAACAAACTAGGGACCAAAGATAGGGTGACTCTTAGGATTACTCTAATGAAACTTGATTATGTGAGATTTGTTCAAATTAAAAATAAATAAAAATTTGATCATCAAAATACAAATTTAAGAACAAAAAGTCAAAAGTACTAAAACGTACTACATCCTTGTCATTTCTTTGAAACAAAACCCCATATAAAACCACAAAATAACTGGCATGACTCCAACATAATGATTCGAAAGTACAGTACCAATATCAAGCTGTATAAACCACATGAACATCATCCGGTTGTCAGTATAAACAGAAATTGTGTGACCATTCACAAAGGACAAGACCAGCAGACTCCGCACTCACCCTGGCCTTGTTGAATTGTGTAAGTCTGCTCATCAACATGAACACCTGTCTTGTTGCAAGGAAATTTTGAGGTTCCTACAGTAGATCTCTCTTTCAAACACCTACTCTGACTTGAATGCTCGAGTCTGAGGAAGGGTGGGCTCTGATGTGATAATCCTTATCCACATGTGGAAATGGACCCAGATATTATCCCAGAAATATTTTTCACGCAACGAGTACCGTCCTAGGAAATCATTGCAAGACACCCATTCACAAGGTTGCTAAAGACTCGTGGCTCAAAGTGGTTAACAGTTCCAGTTCCAGTCAAACTAGACGGATTCACATACATTAAGCAGATTACATTACATAACAGATAATTCGATCAATACTCATTCCAACTGCCAGGCCATTTTTCCTTCTCACTCTCAAGGCATCAGGATATAAATGAAGAAGGGAGAATTTACTAGAATGGCAACCCTACTTGATGATATCACAAACTGCGATCGCTGACAGATTCGAAGATACTGTCGCTTCGACAGTAAAAAAAAGCAAGCAGAGAGAAGTTTTGAGTCCCAATTCTATTGACAGAACTAAGTTGATAACGAATTTTCTAGTTGTAGCTGGGATTGATTTTGGGGCCCAAGTATAGACCTCTTTGTACCACAAAGTCATCAGGCGGGTTGAACTCCTCAAGCCACTCGGTCAACTCCGGTTGACCACTTCGTTTCGCCACTCCTGCTCACACCAGAAAAATACAGACACCTGAATCAGTGAGTGGCTCGTAATGCCAAAGCAGAATTTTGTTTCTATTGACTCTGGACAGAAGGGGAGAACGTCTCCATGGTTGAGGCGAGGAAGATTCGAACGTATGGTAGTTGCCCTAACAACCCACTAAAAAACCCTGATTTTGAACACATGTAACGAATGAAACTCAAGCGCAAAATTGTACTGGAGGGTCAAAGTGCAGAACTAAAATTTACAATCTAAAGCTTTGATTTTTATGATATAGTGTACTTCAAACCAAATTTGAAAGCAGGACAAACATAACATGATCCTCCAAATCCGATGGTTTGCAAGTTAGATACCAAAAACAAAATCCGTGCCTACCGCAGCTCTAACTTGTGAATTATTATTCATAACGTTGTTTTGATTAGAATCACCGAGTTCAATAAAGCCAAATGACAGGCTTTTCTGCAATAAGTTGGATGAATACAGCATAAATTGACTCCTATCTTCTTGAACATTTTAAGAAATTCAGATTGAACGAGGAACAAAAATTACACTCAACCCTTACTAATAACACATTCTGTAATTGCAAGTCGCAAGAATTTCAAGTTGTATACAAATCTGCTTGCACAACTTCCACATGTCATGTTGTGAACAGATGTCAATGCATTTACAAGCACATTTGTTCCCCCGAGGCATTGCAATTAAGGAAGGCAAAGAATAAGTTACCACCATTCGAAGTGGCGCGGTAGTAAGTGCAGTGTCGATCGGGGGTTGAATATGGTGGAGCAAGCACGTCCAGCACAGCACAGGGCGTAAGGGCAGTAAACGCATGAATGTTACCGCCCGAAGTTGGATACAGCACCTCGGTTGCAGAGGCATGCGGAGGCTCTGTTCCATTTTGTTCAGCTCCCAAAACATGATCTACCACCAATTTTGCTTTTCTAGCTGCATCAACCACCCCAGTACCGTTCATACCTAGAGAACACACATTATAGACACATAGAGACACACACTTCTCGTACTGATATGTAATGATACCCATCGCAGTGTCGAAAACTAAGCAATTTGACAAGAGATTGGACCAATGCACTCAGTGATAGAGACTTAGCTGTTTAGGGAGAAAGGTACCTAATTACAGCCCCGTCTGTAGCGATTACCTCTATTACAACATAATGTACCGGAATGATTGATACTCTAGTAGGATTGTACAGAACAGGAAACGAAACTTACAAGTTCTTCAGAGACGATGCTTAAGGGTATATAAAAGTAATAAAAAAATCAGAGAGACCAAAAATTCAGGGCAGAAACTCCAACAAGCACCCACATCCTACTGTACGAAGAATAATTCTAGGAACAACGCTCCCTGGGTAATGTAAGAATACAAGAATATTATCCAGTAATTGCAACAGGAAAAGAGAAAACAAATACCTATCGTTGGATTTCTGTTCAATTTTTCATCATGCGGGTCCACCCAGTCGTAAGCCCTCACGTGCATGTTTCCGTAGAGCAGGCGACTGAGGACCGTCATGCCTGGATGGTTATGAAGAGGTATACTCGCAGAGGTGGGTAGAACAAAAACGCCCATCTTCACAGGCACAAAGAGTCGATAAGTATAACACCACCTCCACATAGCACTCTTAACCACAAATGTACGACAATGTGCGACTAAGAAGTGTAAAGCACGTGGCCGTTATTGGCAATGTCACTCAAATGCGTGCCCAACACTCACTTCCTGATAGACGTGGACTTTGAACTCTTATAAAATTCCAGAGAGTGGAAGGATAGACGAAAAGATGTATATGCTTTGACGAGTACTGAGCCTGATGACCTAAAACTCTATTGCATTTTCACAGAATTGGTTCTGAATCATACTGAAAAAAGGTCACATTCGTAGAGATGAAGGTAGCTGATCGGAGGTGCATATCTAGACATAATTGGACGCCAACTCCCTTGACCATCGTCACCAAAACCTCGATCACCTCGATTCAGCTGCTCGGTCAATCCAAGGTCTTGAGGCTTAATATTATCTGCAACCAACAGATCCATCGTCTAAGCAACAAGCAGCCGAACTTCATCAAATACATTCTCTCCTTCCAAACTAAAACCGTACCTTTCATAATACAGAAGACATCAATTCCAGAGCAAAATGACCAAAATCGAAAATGCTTCATATTGCATCACTTCGGTGTCAATCGCAACCCGTGTGGACTAATACATCAAATACGATGAAAAAAATCACCTAAAGACCACGATATGACTCGAATTCTCATGCTGATCGAGCACAAGCAAAAACACACACCACACAAAAAGAAAAATTAATAAAAAAAAAACGAACACTAAAAATTTGCGCTACTTTCTATTGATCAAAACTTCACACAACCGCGACAGAAGATGAGATTTTCTCCACTTCCACAGTCCCAAGGAATGAGCGGACGGGCGGACGGGCGGACGTACCAAGAACGGCCCGAACACTCGAAACCTGCGCTTCGGACGGCACACTCGTCGACGTAAAAACTTTCTTACACACGTCGTACAGCCGTTGTACCGCCGGCGCCGACGCCATAGCCATGACGCGCCCCCACCCTTTGTCACCCCAACTAACAACAAACCCTAACTAACTAACGCCCCTCCTCCTGGCCTGGTCTCCCTCTATGCCACAACCTCCCTCCCTCCTCCCTAACGATCCTCCCCGACTCGAACGCCATCCTCTCTACGAAACACATCAGCACCAAGAATGTCCCATTCAGTTTAAGTCGCCGGAATTGCCCCAGCCAGAGAATCTCCAATTGGAAGGGGACGGATGACTTGCGGGACTCGTAACAGGCGCAATAGGGGGTCCATCCGGGCGAGGAAAGAAGCTATGGCGAACTGGGGAATCAACGATGGCGATTGAGGCGGTGGTGGCGATGGAGGTGGGGATTCTTTACAGAGGTCAAAGAGAGAGAGAGAGAGAGGGAGGGATTCGTGTCGATGCTGCAAGAAGAACGCATGGGGAGGCAGGGCGGCAGGCTTGCAGGTGGGGCCGCGGGGCTGACAAAGCTCCCGGCGCCAACTCAGCGGTAGGCTAATGGCTGGCTTTGTACAGTAGAGGAAGGTTATATTGATTTTTTAAATTTCTTAAATTTCTTAAATTTTGATAAGGCCAGTGAGGGGGGCCCAAAGAAGGTCAGATATTATGCCCGCAAATTCCGAACATTCCTGAGCTGCACAGCAGCCATTAATTTTCGTTTTTAGCCCTTGTACTTTTTGAAATCTAGTTAATGCATCAAAAATCCAATTCTAAGAATGATTGATTATGATTTTTCTATGCAAGATTTTTGTACAAGGATGTTCATGGCAATCTTGACTTTCCATGATGTTAACCCCTAAAAGCCCAAGGGGTTTGGACAAAATACAAATGTGTTATAAAATATAAGTTCTAACACTTTTTTGAAGTTTGCATCAAAGAAGATAATGTGAAGCACAAAAAGTAGAAAGCACCCCCTATGGTCAAAATTATAAAATTATTTTTAGATTTTTTAAGAATGAATTTTGAAGATATAACTTCAAAAATTCACCAAAAATACAATTTCTATTTTTAGCATTTGAATTTTTTTTATTGGTCAAAATTGTGGTTTCTATTGCTTTGTGAAAAAATGCATGAGATATAGTAACATGAGATATCAATACCTTAACCCCTAAAGGACCGGTTGTCCCCTCGGGGAACAATTTGGGTCCAGGCAGGTTCCTACGATCTCAATTTTTAATAGTTATTTTTGGGATTTTTAGAGGTTGTGTATTTTTGCAAGATCTTTGCGAATATATAATTTTTATTTTAATTGATGCCCAGGAGCAAAAGTTATGGCACAATAAGTAAAATTGGAATTTTGCGGGCAGCACAAAAAAAATCACAAAAAGTCAAAATAATTTCTTTTCAAATTTTTTCCTCAAAGATTATATTTTTGTCTACATGTGAAGCTTTGTTTCATTCAATTTGGACTAATAATGAGAAAGTTACGGACAATCTTAGTTTTTTTGGCAATCTAAGCATCTTCTTGAAAAAATAACTTGTAGAATTCATTTTTGAATGCAATTTTGAGAATTTTGAGAATTTTTTGTTAGACAAGGTTAGATTTTTTTGCTAGAACAATCTCACCGTTGGGATTATTGTGGTTCAATTCCATCTAAAAGCTATTAACAATTTAGTTTTTTCTTCAATCTTGAACCCACCTCTACTTAACAATTTTTTAATGAGTGAAAATTAAGTGCTTTTTTTCCTAAATTTTTCGGTAGATTCTCAACTCAACTACTTAACATAAGTAAGTAGAAAATCGAAATCAGTAGTGCAAAAAATTTGAACTAAAAAGATTCAAAGCCAAAAAATCTAGTCAAGCAAGGTGGGAAAAAATTTGTTTTCTTCACTTTAAATGCATATATCTTGCAATCTACGTGGTCAAAGTTTTTGAAATTTCTTCCACATATTCATATACTAGTCAAGTATAAGATCTTACGGTTGGATATGCAAAAAAAAACAATTTTTTAAACTCTTTTCTCTTTGCAATAGAAATGACAGTTTTGAATGGTTTTTCGTATTAAAATCACCTCGGTCCTTTAGGGGTTAAATGAGGCTGTTTGTTTGTTTTGTTTTGTTTTGTTTGTAGGGTGGACAACTTCCTGACCGTGCATCCCTCGGTCGCGTGCTTGGTACCGTCGGAAAGCTCTCGCCAAGGAGGGGTGCACCGGCTTGGTTTCGTGGCGTTTGGAGCGGTGGTGCAAAAGTTATTGAATTTCAAAGTATTTATTGATTAAAAAATTAGAAAATTACTTTTACTTTGATTTTGGTGGCGTTCTTGGTACTGGGAGTGGAATCGGGAGTAGAATTGGGAGTAGAATCGGAAGTAGAACCAGGAGTGGAACTGGGAGTAGATGAAAATTGGGCCAACGACATAGGGTCACACTAGTAGTAATGAGAACACCAATACTTTCCCCATATAGTAAGTTTTTCAACACTAGGCAAATTTAGACATTTTGTGCTATTTCTCTTCGAGTTTTTGTTTGATTGAAGTAATCTGAGTTTTGAGTATAAATATTGATAGACAACCCAATCTTTTGCAAAAAAGAAAAAAAAAAAAAAATAGCTTTTTTTTTTTTGCCCAAAATTTTTTCCCGAAGTCAAGCAGTGACCAAAAAATGGTTGTTTGAACGCTTAGGGGTTAAGGGCTCTTGTAAATGAGCCTCAAATACACTTGATCTTGGAGAAAAAATCACATTAGAAATTCATCTAAAAAAATTGTATAATAGATTTGAGAAGTTATAAATTGATTGTGGTTATTAGCGAGGGGATAGGGGGGGGGGGATTTTGCACTTGTCAGAGAGTTTAAGCCTGTCCCCCTCCCTTCTTCCAGATTTGGTCCAATGATATAAAGGCTTCTGGCAACACTTGTCCAAAAGAACCCGCTAGTGGTTATGCATGTTAATCCCTAAAGGTTAGAGACTATGTTTTTACCAAAAACACTACTCCAAAACTGCCATTTCTAGTACAAGTACCAAATTTTAGAAAAAAAACATTTTTTGGACACATGTAACCATATGATCTTGTAGTAAACTTGTTTAAGAGTATGTACAAAAAATTTCAGAATTTTTTACCTTGTAGGTTGCAAGATTTGAATTGACAAAAAAACTTTTTTGGGCCCTGCAAAAAACCGGGCAGCTGCACTTCACAAGGTTACATTTAAATGAAATTATGTCCAAAATGGTGGTTACTCATTGGATTCATTCTTCAAATCAAGTTGGCTACATGCTTGGAAATTTTTAGATCATTTGGAATTGTACAACATACAGGAAAAAAATAGGTTGTAGAAAGAAGTAAAAAATGATTCAAAACACAAAACTGTTAAGAATTTAATTATAAAATTGAAAAATTTCAATCCCAACAGTTGTAATGTTGCAATAAAAAATATACATCCTATGCTTCTTTTCTTTTCAAAAAATATTAAAAATTGAGTTAAATAAAGGACTTTATTTTAGAGTAGGAAATCCATAACTAAAAATATTGATAGAAGTATTGCAAAATTTAGTCACATTTGAGAACAAATTGCGCATAACATGTGATATTCCTCCCCATAGAGCGGAATGCCTGTCCCTGAGGTCCTCTGTGATGCTCCCGTCACAAGTATTCAATAAGTTAGAGGAAACCCTAACAAGCCATACACTCCGTATAGCTAAACCTGTAGAGCTCAGCCAATTGATATTAGGACAAATAAAAAAAACAAAAAATTCAAAACCTGCTACAGTAGTTTATGTTCTACGAGAGAATGTGCGCAGAGGTGTACACTTCAACGACGCCATAGCTGGACTGAGGGATACAATCAGGCAAGCAGAGACTTGCACGGAGCTTCCGCTTTGGGAGCTTATTAGTGAGAGACGGCTGAGACGCTATAGTAAGTTTATAACTAATTTCATGAAGATCCAAAAAATATGAAACGACTTGGGTTCGATGCCAATTCCATTTTTCTTCCTATGAAAATTTACTGAAGATTGTTTCAAGGAGTTTAGCTTCCCCGAAAAGGCAATCAGCTCTTAAAGGGTCGCTTTAAGAGCCGCCTACCTGGTACATTAGAGCAAGTATTTTAGTTCCCAGTTAGTGCGGCTCGCAGGGAGTGGATAAGTGAGTGGGGTGTGACTTGGCTATCCAGCTCATGCTTTTTATTCCAGTGAGGCATTGGGATGGTACGCGTGGTCAGGCTAGGTGCCACAATCATCCCTGCCCAAAATGTGACACCTATCAGTTTGGATTGTAAAACACTCACAGGAAAATGTCCAGTCTGTATTTTCTGGGCGGGCTCTAAGCCATAACGCTCGATTATGTGGTGTTGTCCCCATAATTGGGCATTACGGATTTTAAACCCAATATCAATTTCTCATCCTAATTCTTCATCCAATTTTCTTGCAACAATTTACGTTGGGGAATGGCCCTTATTGTCAAGCATTGTCTTGTATAAAAAGCGACATGAAATCTACAGTGAATAGGGGTATTAAGGGGACCAAATAATTAAAGGGACCTTTCTTTAGAAACTGTACAAGATGTACAATCCACGTTAGATATTTATATAGTGTGGGATGTCGATTAATTAGTATGGGTCCCCTTAATACCCCTATTCAGTGTAGATATTGGTAGCATACATTAAAAGTATATACAATTAGAAACGAAAGGTATGTTTGCACTTGGTGTTAGGGATGATGTTCGCAATGTGAATCCAACCTAGAAGTAGGTTTAAATTCATTCCTAAGATCCTTTAGTTAGTAACAATACTCTTTGACACCAAGTGCGAACATCTTCTAAGAGACAAGGGGCTGGGGTGAATTGACCCCTTGGCACGGCCCGCCCTAAGCCATTTCAAAGGTGCATATAAAAAAACACACCCTATTTTGTACCATATTAAATCTATGTTCTTTACCTCTCCTAACTAATTTGGGGCCTCTGATTGCAAATATGAATTTATAATTTTCAAAATTTATCATGTGTGGCAAATGAAGAATTTCAAGGTTTTGCCTCATGGCTCTAAGTTGGTTCACCCCGTCCGAGACAAAGGAGAGATTTGTGTTGATTCTTGGTACACCTCCAACTATGCTAAATTGCTCATTTTTACGCCAGATAAATACAACTTATTGCCACCATGTATCGAACCCGCAACCCTGCCATTTGGTTTGGGTACCTTTCCACCATCACTTGGTAGTTTAGGATCATCTCGGACCATAAATTGCTCATTTTGACGATTTTAGGTGTTTCTACCTTTTTAACCCCTAAATGCCTAAGCCTTTCCAAGTGTGTTTTTCTTATGAGAAAAGAACATGATCTTATAGTTGTCCTCAATGAAGCAAATTATTTTTTTTCAAAATCTAACCATATAGATGTTTAATCCCTAAATGCCCAAGGCTTGTTTTAGGCTTCCTAGAATTTGTTCTAAATTGAACAAAATGCCAACATTTTGATAAGTTGTATCAATTTTTTTTAATTGTAACCATGCAAATTCAAACTAGACATGTTAGAGATCTCATAGGAAAAAAAAACACAACAATATCACTTATGGAGTGAAAGATTATAATGTTTGACCATGAGGATGCTAAAACTGCAAAAATCTTTCAATCCTCTTTACACAAATCATATCTAAGAAGTTGGTGACCAAAAAAATATATGAGGTTAAAGAGCCTAACTTATATAACTCCAATCAATTTACGGCTTCTTAAAATCTACTCTACAATTTTTTTAAATGAATTTTGAATGTGATTTTTTCTCCAAGATCTAGTGTATTTGAGGCTCATTTTCAAGAGCTCTCAACACTACGGGAAGTCAAGATTGCACTAGGTACCTTTACACAAAATCTTGCATAGAAAAATCACTATCATTTATTTCAAGATCGGATTTTTGGTGCTAAAAGTAGACTTCAAGAAGAACTTTCTAAAAATATAAACTACTAAAAATAGCAACTTGGTTAGGTTTTATTTAACTTGAAAGTTTTGCAAACACCAGATTTGGATGCCTCGGGCATTTAGGGGTTAAAGAGCTTGCTTATTAATATGCACACCAATTTTGAGTCAGGACTTGGGAGCACTTCTCATCTGCAGTCTGCCAGTGTGCGCTGGGGTGTGCCTTGAATGAGTTTGAGACTTGGTCTGTCCAACTCAGCCCTTTTCTCCCACCGTGGCATCGAAATGGGACACGTGGCCACGATAGCCAACACCATCCGCAAGCATCGCCGTCCACAGTAGTCTGTAACTTTAGTGTCCCTCTCCCTGTTTCTGCGTCATCGCCTTTGTTCACAGATTGCTGCAAGTTCCACAACCTGCTCCTTCCTTGTGGGAATCTCAGGTCTTGCGCATTGGAAAGGCCGGCTGATGGAGAGCGCTGTGCTGGTGGCGATCTCTGGACCGAGCTCCGGATTGACACGGTGACTGATTGATTTTTCCGGAGCGTGAAGTCGCGGAAGAGGAGGGCTCCTCGAGAGGCGCGTTCGTTGGAGAGGACTGGAAGGTGAAAGCTCAGCAATGGAGAGTATTACGAGCTTCTTTACGGGGAAGATTCAGGAGCCGGAGACCAAGGTATGGTTCGCTTTTTCTTTCGTTTTGACTCAACACAATTTTTGTTGGGTTTTCCAGATTCAGGCTTGATTTGCTGGGTTGTCCTGTTTTAGGGTTTTTTGGTGAGATGACAGTAGTGCTTGAGTGGTTGCATATCCAGGAGCGGATGTCTTCTGATCGAGTGGGAAACTTTTTACTGTGGCTTCTGTTTGTTTTAAACCGTAGTTGGACTGCATTCAGGTAGACTGTCTATTAATTTGAGTGAGAGCTCTAGAGAGTCGCAGTCATCTTTTAGGTTTTCTCGTGTACTTTTGGTATTTAGCAGATTTAGAGGTCTGTGTCTCCCCGATTTTGATTCTTCGAGATTATTTGGGGTTAGGGTGAGACTTTGCATTAGAACTCGTTGATTTGGTGGGTGGTGGGATCAACTGGTGGATTTGAGTGTTCATGCTTTGTTGTGATTTTGTTTTTTCTTTTAAGTCGTATGCGTCTTTGTCATTGTTTACTATAAGATCGTAGTGGCAGTTCGGAAACATCTCTGTGAACTTGACGTCACTCGGGGCGGAGTTCTAACATGTTTGATGATACAGACGGCAACTTGTTGGAATTTCAGAATCTGTTGGATATTAGACTTACTATTTGCAGCAACTGTTGCTCGAGGAGCAGGAGAGCAGAGCTGGATAGTTTATTTGATCACTATTTGCTGATGATTTTTCTGTTTGCTTTGGCAGGTTGAATTCTGGAATAGCCCAGAACGATCGGGTTGGCTTATGAAACAGGGTGAGTTTAACTATTTCAGTCTGCTTTGCCACATTCAGTCCTTGTTCTGTATATCAAAGACCCCTTGGATCACATATTTTCTCTGTCCTTCCGGCTAACTCGCACTGAGATTGTCCGGAATGTACATCTTATTGTGTTTGATTAGATTTCCTTTCTGGGCTAGTTTGTTCTGTGGACTGCTGTTGATGAATTCCAGCATTCTATAGGTTTTTTTCTCATTTATTGGATGGGAAATCTTCACTACATGAAGATTCGCTATCCCGGCTCTAGGGTGCTGGTTGAAGACCCTACAGAGCGGTTTGAATAGGGTTTGTAATAAGACCGGTACAGCATTCTGTCTTGCATAGAGTCTAATAATTTTTTTGCCATAAAGGGATCCCCTAGGGTTTATCTCATTGACCTTTGGTTTCGATAATACCGGTACACTGGGGTCTTCTATTCTTCGGATAGGACTTTATCACTTTTATTACCCTATAAAACGCCTGTCTACGCGGCGGACCTTCCATACTACTCCTGTCCCTCCCTTCTGTATTTCGTGGTTTCGGGTCACTGTTTTCTATGACGGAAGATTCAGTACGCAGAGTTCTATAACATTCTCCCCTCAATCCTCAGTCTTGGGATGATGTTCCCGATTTCATGTCCATCCACCTCTTGTAGTAGGTTAGGATACTTGTAGTAGGTGATTTTTGCTGTCTTGTTGTTTTTAAAGGTTTTGTTTTTTATACCCCTGTGAGTGCCTATGTATTGGTTTCGTTCTGTTTGCTGACATTTACACCTCGCTTAAATTGGGTGGATAAATTAAGCATTCTAATTTCGTTTACTTCTACTTTGTTGAAGTCTATCTTACAAGATGACTGGTTGTGTGAGTTGCAGGCGAGTTTATAAAAACTTGGCGCAGGAGATGGTTTGTTTTGAAGCAAGGTCGCATCTTCTGGTTCAAAGAGCAGCATCTAACTCCTGTAATCATCATTCCTGTCTTCCATGGTGTGTTTTGAAAGTTTGACAGTGTTTTTAAATCATTGTAACCTTAAATTTTTCCTGATACTGTGTGGAATTCAATATTGTGCAGTACTCAAAATCCAGGGGAGTTATTCCAGTGAGCAGCTGTTTGACGGTCAAGGGTGCTGAGGATGTGTTAAACAAACAGTTTGCTTTTGAGCTTTCCACGAATAGAGACACTATGTATTTTATTGCAGACACAGACAAGGTAAGCCTTCCAATCAACTATGAACTACTCTGAACATATTTGTTTTCCTTCCTAAAATGTAACCTCCATCTCCTCTTCAGAGTGGCATCTCCAGAACTTCCATCTCTATAAGCCATTCTATATTTATCATTAGAATGGGCTGCATTGTTCCTCCAGACGTCCTCCAGCACGTTTCACTCTTGTTTGCCATATCGATGACATAACAGTGTTCCCTTGTTTTGAAAAATTGCTTGTTGAATTGACACAAGTTACTCAATTGCCAATTATTACTTCTTTATTCTATTTTATTTTATTTTAATATCCATTTTCGTTATTTTTGTGTCCGTTGTGTGTAGTTCTTAGTGAGGAGAACGTAATTGTGACAGAAAATAATGGCACAAAGTTTTCAGAATCTAATGAATCGGGCTTTTAGATGTTTTGCAATTGAGTCAACAAGCTTTAAAGTGTCCATAATGGGTGTAGTTACCTTAGACATAAACCTTGGCAGTTCTGGTATTTTCTCTAGCTTTGGTGTTCTCAATGAAATGCTTTTGTTCATTTAAGCATATATATTAATTTTCAGAATGAGACTACACAATGCAACGAGCGAGGCTCTTGAGTAGGGTCATCATTTCTTTCGTAATTGATTTGTAAGTGAATTATGGGAGGAAATGATTAGCAAACTTGCCAGAGGAATTGTATTGTACTTGACAATTCTAATCTGCACTATAGTATATCGTCTTTCTTTAGACTCGATCATTTATTTTCAGTTTGTCTTCAAATTTTTTATTTTTATCACAAAAAGACTTTTTTTTTTTTGCTCCTAATGCACTCGTGGTCAGTGAATCCTGAGCCTGAAGTTGTCAGTTTCTAATCTGAACTGAAAGGAATCGGTATCCTCAGGGGGCTCACCTTTAACCGTTCAGGACCAGCGTGTTATGTATCTTTTTGAAGGTCCATTTGCACTTGGTGTTTTGAAGGGTTTTTGCAACAGTGTTGGAATGAATTTTGGCACCCGTTCGGACTACATTCACTTTGCTAACACCACTCCTATCTCCAAGTGCAAATGTACCATAATGAGATTCCCAACCATTCAGATCTGGTTCATTTGGAGTTCTTAGGGTACGGAGGTACTTAGGTGGAGGATACTATTTGCGTCACTTTATGCGTTTTAATGCGTCACACTGAAAGATTTCAACATGTAGGGAGTGAATTTTGGGAGATGTATAGAGTCAAGTGTGTTAGAGATCAATTTTTTTTATCACGATTTATGAGATTCTTTTACAATTTCAAAATGGGAGACTGTAGATCACTATACGTGATAGTGGGCAACCCCGTTTCCATTGAAAGATCCGTGGCCATAGACATGTATCAAGTGATGCTTACATCACTTGCTAATAAGTCCAATCAAGTCTTTGAATTGATGAGTTGCTGTTAATAACATGGATCAGTATCATTTTCCTTAATAGTTCTAGTATCCTATACCTTACTTCCGTGCTGTTCATCATTCCATGAGTGCTTTCATCCATATGCCCGAGGCGTGTTGTAATGACTAAAATATTTTGGTCATACAGGAAAAGGAGGATTGGATCAACGCAATCGGCCGTTCTATTGTCCGTCATTCCAAGTCGGTCACGGATGACGAGGTCTATGACTACGACAGCAAGCGAGCTTCGTAAGGACTCGGATGTTCACTCTTGAGGTACTCACTGAAAAGCAAAGCGTTGGACACTGGAAGTAGAAATCCTGGCTTCGTCCATGGGAGATCATTATGAAGTGAAATGTAGTTCCTTCTTCGTTGAAGGTCCAAACGCTCCTCGGAGTTCTGTAGTAATTGGTAGGTAGGGTCGTAGTTGGTGTAGTATTTTGCAGCAGGTGGGTTGAAGACTTTTCTTAAAGCCCTTGACATTGTTGCAGTTACAAGGAGCTTACGCAAGTATATTAAAGGTCTTCAACGGAGGCAGAAAAGACGTGGAGGGGAGACGTGGTCACCTGTCCCTTTCTCCTTCGTAGGGGCTTGTAGATATGGTTCAAGGTTGTTACGTTGTTACCCCATCCAGTACATTCAATGTTTTTGTTCCTTGGGGGAGGAATTCAATGTTCACTATTTTATTAGAGAATACAAAAATTGCTGTACTATAGCTGCGCTATTTCACGCCAACGGGATGTACGTTCTTTTATCCTATCTGTGCCTCGTCACATTGACGGTATTCTTGTTGGACAAATGCACCATGTATCGGTGTCTTATGTTGTTTATTTGCACAGTGAACTGCATTGCTTTATAGGTTCCGGTAGGTGACACCAATTACGAAGCTTTCGATCATGCTTCATGTTTACGTTTAGTGTGGGGTAGACGATCCATCAAGTGCCTTATCCTCTGTAAAGAATTTTAGACTGATATTGCACCATCTGGTCCTCATGACTTGGATCATACTTGTTTCGATTGAAGTGGCCTACCCTAGTTTAGAGGGGGTGTTCTAATGTCGAGGTCTAGGAACTAATTGCAGAATATAGGTCCTTAGGATAATTTTAATTGAGGACATTACACATGTCAAAAGCGAGGCATAGCTTGCCATGTATATTAGGTGTTAGTTGTTGACACAACATTCAAATGCATGTGAGTTTGTGAAGCATTATTGTTGGATAAGGTATTAATCCCTAAACGTCTCAATCCTTTTCTGAATTTTTGCACATTTTTGCTTATATATTTGTACAGAAATATTATTTACCGGAATTTCATGAATTTGGTCATTAAGGAAGTTGTCTTTTCTAGATTCAAATATTACATTGAATGCATGAGAAGTTAGTTAGACAAAACAGTGCCTCAAAGTCCTTTGTTCACTGTTCTAAATATGGACGTCGGAGCTCTTCAAGGTTAAGCTATTCTCGCAAAACTATGAAGTTTGATCAAAGCATTGGTCTCTTGAGATTTCATTTGTGGTGTTTTTATGCAGTGGTGGTTATAAGAAAAAATGGACTCTTTTGTAAAATATATACTCTCTAATTTTGAATGGATGAAACTGCCACATTTGTATGAATTAATCCCTAAAGTCCCATTGCCCCCTCGAGGGCTAGAATGGATTTTGGGTAGGCTACTACGGCTTCAATATTCATCATTATTTTCTGAATTTTTTTTTGAAGATAGAAAAATACATTAGCTTTACAGGAATATAATTTTTATTTCAGTCGGTACCTGGGAGCAAAAGTTATGGCACAAAAGGTCCTTTTTTCGGTGTGGAGGGCAGAAATCTTCTCATATAAATTTTCTTTTTTCAAATTTTAAAAATTATTTTCTCATAGATTGTGTTTTTATCTATATCACTACATGGGAAGCTTTGATTCATCCCATTTGGATTTGTTATGTGAAAGTTATGGACAATCTTATATTTGGGGCAATTAAAGCATCCTCTTGAAAAAATAACTTGTAGGACTCATTTCTGAATGCAATTCTCACAATTTAGAAAAAAATTGTTTGACAAAGCTAAGTATGCTTGCTAAAACAATCTCACCATTGAGATTATAGTGTTTAATCCTATCTTAGAGCTATTGACGATTTAGTTTTTCATTCAATTTTGGACCTACTTCTACTTAACAATTTTTTAAAGAATGAAAATCATGTGGATTTCTTTGGATTTTTTTTTCTTAGATTCTCAACTCAATTATTCAACATAAAAAAAATTAAATTAAAAGTCTATAGTGCAAATTTTCTTACAAATGGCAATCAAAGTCATCTGAAATTGCAAGTCAATGTTCAAAAAATCAAAACTTTCCAACTTTGAATGCTTATATCTTCTAATTTGTACGGTAAAACTTTATGAAATTTTTCCCACATGATTTGAGATAAGTTAATTACAAGATCCTACGGTTAGATTCTAAAAAAAAAAAAAATTCTCTTTTCTTAGATGAACGCAGCAAAACTGACAGTTTTGAGTCGATTTTGATAGAAAAATGCCTTGGGACTTTAGAGGTTAATGTTTTGTGATAATCTTGCATATTTTTTTATGTATACAGCTTCATCAATCTAGTCAAGAGCATAGGTAACAATAATAAGTTATTTGAAACATTATAATGTGTTTGATGATGTGGTTGTTTTTTTACCCAATGTTGGATATATGCACCAAATGAGATTGAAGTCATTGTTCAAGTGTTTGACTTTGGATAAAAAAACAACCAAAGTTAAAAACTAAATACTAAACATATGTCCACAATCTTTGAGGTGCCCAAAACCTTGTCAGCCTTTGTTTTTGGCTTAGAATTGTAAGGATGAAGCCAACATTCCAATTAGGGAGAGACACTATACGGTATGCAATTATGAATTGTTTGTCACATATTAACATTCTCAAACAAAAAAAATTATGGTGGTTGTCTACAATGACATTGTAGATAGAATGAGACCATCTACAATGCTACAAGATTTATAGGAACACCTTTATTTCAATTGAAATCTTAAATGCATGGGTCCTATGGAAGAATCTATAAGGTGGTGGTAAAGGAGATTATCAAGTACCTAAAACAAACTCCTATCTTTTATTAAATAAGAAAACAAATTTGCATTGTATTTAGAACTTGAATAGGTTATCAAAATCCCCATTCAAGGAAGGCACTATTCATGCATCACTCTTTGTTGCTCCAAATGTGTTGTTACCTATGAATTATATGACCCATTGCAGAAGCCTACAATGTATTGCTTTTGTATAACATATTCCTCAAGTAGCAGAAGATTCAGGTTCTACTTGCAACATTTTTCACTTCAATTTGATAATCTAAATGAACAATCTTTTCCAGGATGTAACCACCAAGAAAACACTGAAACATTTCACTGACGATTTAAGTTGCCACAACCTTTACGACAAAGGGATCTTGCCAAGGGATCTTGGCAATATTAGTTCCAAAGCTAAACAAAAACTCAAATGCAATCTAGGAAAAAAAAAATGACAAGTGTCATTGCAAGTAAAAAAAAGAATACAAAGAGCGACTACAAAGTAACCAAAAGCACGGCACACACCCAGACTTTTCAAAGTAGACTGACTTTTGAAGTACGTCGTTTTTAAAAGAAAAACCCGTGTGAGAGTTACGTCCCCAGTTTGAGCAGACATGAAAGTGAGAAATTGCGGCTGGAGCGTCTGGTCTCGGTTTCTCCGACGCACGAGAGTTTGAAAATTCCAAAGGCCGCCGCTTGCTGGCGCTTCAGGATGAGAAGGCGACTGTGGCTCCTAGTTCCAGTCGAAATCACCGACCCTGCTGAACTGAGTCAGCGCTGGCTACAGTACGTACACAAGCGCTGAACTGAGTCAAGCGAGCCGTGGCGCATTTGCAACCCACTATCTGCATATTTGAGAATTTAAGAATTGTTGGAAGTGGGAACTTACAGCAAGGCTCCCTTCTTCCCTCCCTCCATTGAAAAGTTAAGGCCCTGTGCATTATTGATCATTGTTGAGAAATCAAATCACTCACCTTCTGACCGACTTCGTTGCAATCGACCGAAAACAGAGATCATGCCAACACGACTCTACTGTACAAATGCATGAGTGACTTTGCTTTTGAACTGCATTGTCTTTACTCAAACGAAAAAACAGAAATAAAACAATGCGTGCATGCTGCAGAGTCGACAGTGATTTCAACTGAAGCGTTGGTCCTTCCCGGTAGTGACACTGGTTGCGTCGACATTCAAACACCTGCTCGTTCGGAGGGTGCTCTTCGTTTCCGGCCTTATCGGAACGTCAAAAGTTTCGTAGATGATGTTGCAGCACCAACTGAAGGTGTAGAGAGAGAAAAAATAACTCCAGCCGCTATTGGGTTGGTGTGAAATAGAAGTATCTCCTATGGTCCTTTAAATTTTGGCTCTCCAAACTAGGTGACCAGTATTTTAGGTATGTGTGAGACCCTCGGTGGTGCAATTCAAAGCTATGGCATCTCATTCCACTAAAGAAAGATGGACAAAGGCAAGAGAACCAAATCTACAATGAACTTTATTATAAATGAGAGTCAATCGTGTAATCGTGACAAAGATTTTGCCTTGTCTTTTCCTTTTGAGGGGCCCACCAAAAAAAGTCCTTATAAAATGATAGTCACTATTAGAATTTAGTGGGCCTATGGCAGTGATGTGTTTGTTAACAAGGGCTAGGGGATCTCATTTCTTATCAAAACCTATCAGACCTTCAAATTGACATTCTAGACAACCTTTTGAAGGATTGTAGGAGATGCTCTAAGAGTTTGTTCAAATAAGGTCCCAAAATACTTCTTGAGAGAGGTAATGAGTGACTCTAGGACTACATATCCTCATTAGAGGGGAGACTTTTTACTAAGGTGTACATGTAGGTACTTTTAGAATTGTCACTTGAAATTACAAGGGTATCAAGGAGAAACCATAAACTTCAAAAACTTGGAGCTCAAATTTATCCGTATTGACAATTGAACACTAAAAACAATAGGAACCAAAGATAATTTCTTTGCATTCATGATTGTCATGCTCGATATACATTCAACCCTCAGTTTTTCCTATACTTTGGAAAGGTTTCCATTTATATTATGACAAAATGCGATTACTTGTTGAATCTCATCATTCTTGTAAAGATAAACTCGTGTAACAATTTGAAAGGTCAAAGTAGAAAAGCTTTTTAGTTATGGTTTGTTTAAAAACTTCAAAACTTTATAAAGAAATAGATATTTTTATGAAAAGCATAACTTGCACTCTTGAACATGAATTTTGAGATGTCATTCTCTAGTAACAGTGGCATTGTAGATAGAATAATTTCATCTGGAGGGAAAGTAGAGTATTCAATTTTCAATTAGTAGAGTAAGCAATGAAGGGACCATTTATCATGGAACAAGCACCCAAACAAATGCAAATTCCGAAATTTTCTAACTCCTAAAGGTTCAACTATCCACCTAACAAATGATGAATATTTTGAAAATTGCACTTTAATTCATCTATTTTATAACATTCCGTTGGATTGCCTTCCTCTACACGGACTATTGTAGAATATTCTAAATCATTTTATCCTTTAGATTATATAATGTAGAATACTCTACACCCATCAATAATTAAAAGAACACGCATCAAAAAATGTTTAAATAGTGAATAATACAGAAAAGCAATCTAGTCACAATCGCTCAACAAAATTAATATTAAATATAAATTGGAATACGTGCCATTCATTGCATTTAGTCTATTAGGATGTGGAAGCTCCAGCCAAAACGGAAGCTTGTGGAAACTGACTTGTCCATTTGGCTATTTCTTTAAAAATATTGGAGATTGTTTTGAGGGGAACTTAGATGGGAGAAGATCAACATTAGTATATTGATAATTAAGTCTTTGCATTTTATTAGATAATTTACAAATTCTTAGGTGTTCATCATTATTGGGTGTAGAATGTTTGGCCCCCCATAATTAAAGATGTTCAATTTGAGCTAGATTGGTAAGGTTGGAGTTGCCTCACTATGGATGAAATTTGTAGAGGACAATCCAAAAGAGTGAAAGGGAGCTTCTTTGAATGTTATTGAATGTAATGAAAGTATCTAGAAAGATTGTAAGATATATTATTTATTATTTAATTGAATGATATTTTTGAAGGATTTCCAATTTTAGGATTTTTCATTATTATTTTTAAAGTAATATTTCTAAATTTAATTCATGCATTTGGGTGATTGCAAAAAACACCGGCAAGTTTCAATGCGTTTTGATTTTGGAATGCTATAACTTTTGAATTCATTAAAAAATAAATGGGGCATTCAAGGACCCTGCAAAATGTGTTTTTTTTTGGTCCAAAAAATGATTTTTTCCCTATTCCCGCCCACTAGAATTTGCGCTGTCGGATACTTGGCAATAGCCTAAAAATTGATCTTAACCCCTAAAGCCCTGAACATGCTTTTTTGAGAACAAAGCGTTTTTGGGCAGCTCACTACGAGTGGAGTTTTTAATTTTTTTCTTTGAAATTTTCACACAACATTTTCCCAAAAAGAAGCTTTAAGGCCTAACAATTTTCATAACTTTTGACTGCATGGTTAAAAAGTTATTGTATGATATATGATTTCAATGCTCGACAGGCAGCTCAAAAAATTCTTAAAAAATCACTTTTTAAAAAAATAAAAAGTTGAAACTAGTTCTCTAGGTTTATATATACATGAAAAGCTTTGAATCATTTCATTTTGATTAATGAGATGAAAATTATGAGGTGTTCTAGTTTGCGGGCAGTTATGGATTCCTTACTCTGGAATAAACTTTGAAATCCTTTAACTCAATTTTTAATATTTTTGAAAAAAAATAAAAACATTGGGTGCAGATAGGTTATTACAACATTATAGCCTTTGGGATTGGCATTTTTCAATTCTATAATTAAATTCTTAACAATTTAGTGTTTTAAATCATTTTCTACTTCTTTCTACTGACTATTTTTTTCCTATATGTTGTACAATTCCAAATGATCTGAATTTTTTCAAGCGTATATCCAACTTGATTTCAAAAATGAATCCAAAGAGTAACCACCATTTGGGACATTTTTTCATACAAATATGACCTTGTGAAGTGCAGCTCCTGTTTTTTCGCAAGGACAAAAAAGGATTTTTCTCAATTCAAACACTAATATCTTGCAATCTACATGGTGGAAAATTCTGAATTTTTTTCCACATATTTTCAAACCAGTGCACTACAAAATCTTACGGTTACATTTGTCCCAAAAAAAAAATTCTAAACTTTGGTACTTGTATTAGAAATGATAGTTTTGAAGCGTTTTTGTTGAAAACATAGTCAAAAAATTTTAGGGGTTAAAGAGTTAAAAAATTAGAGTGAAGGCCCCCTAATGCATGTAAACCTTGATTTTCAATTAACTTAAGTTAGGATAAAAAAATTAAGCCAAACAAAGTGCCTTTTGAAGCTAGTTCTTTTCAAGTAACTAACTTCAAAAGCCACTTCATTTTTTGGTGACTTAATGTGACTTCATTTATGACTCAATGTGACTTCATTTGCCAATTTGGGAGAAAAAAATATTGGTTGCTTGTTTTAAAGTAAATCCAAAAATGGTGTAAAAACTAAAATTTTAGAGCTCATTTAGGCATAGTAGAAAAAAAAATTGAATTTTTTTTACTATGCCTAAATGAGCTCTGAAATTTCAATTTTTAATTCATTTTTGAATTCTACTTCTAATGAGTGACCAAGCTCTTTTTCTTCTTCCAAATTCATATATCCTACATGCATTGACTCCCCTACTCCTACCCCACTAGTATAAAGAGCTTCTCTCCACAAGTTTTAACTCACAAAACTAAACAAATGGCTTATTTGACACTTATATTGATTCAATTAAATCAAATTAAATCCAACTAGGTCAAATTTTGTGGCTTGATTGAATTAAATTTGACGTAATTGAAACCATTGTCAATTAAACAATTAAGAATCTTCAAGGAGATGTAAAGGTTAGAAATTGCAGGTAAAATGGTTTGTATGTTTTTAATATTTAATTTTTAATTTTTTTTTAGTCGCGAAAACATTTATGACCTGACTATTTTTGGGAGATTCATCCAAGTTGACTGCTCACTTTGGCGCTTTGGGGGGAGTGTGAGGCCAACTTGTTAATAGCTTGGTATGTCAATGTAGAGCAACCCTCAAATTTTTTCTAATGTATGAATCCAATGGCAAAAACAAAATTTTTTTTTTTAGATATTTTGGTGAAATTTGTATCTCTTATTTCAAAAAAATTAAAAAAATTATAATATATTTAAAAGTCAATTTTGTTAATTTATCAATGTTTGACGTTAGGGATTTTTTAAACTAGTGGGCGGTGTAAATTAATGATTCCCAGATGAAATGTTTGTGGTATATTTCTAAAGAAGTCAAACATGTTTCTACCAAAGGACATCTAAAAATACATTATTTCATACCCACCACATTTGTGCAAACAAGCTTCTCTTGCGCGCGCACTTCTAAACATTAGAGATGGCTTTGACCTAATTTTATTGATCAAATCTCATCACCAAGAAGTCCTTCCAAATGGCTAATTTTTTGTTTCTTAGAAAATTATTTTTTCTATTTTCTACAAATTAAAACGTCAAAGTATATATTTTCTTTGTAGAATTCTATGTCCAAGAATTTATTCCAGAAAATACATACTTTGACGTTTTAATTTGTTGGAAATAGAAAAAACAATTTTTGAAGAAATTAAAAACTGGACATTTGGAAGGACTTCTTGGTGACGAGATTTGACCAAAAAATTAGGTCAAAGCCATCTCTAATGTTTAGAAGTGCGCAAGAGAGGCCTAATTGCACAAATGTGGTGGATATAAAATGATGTATTTTTAGATGTCCTTTGGTAAGAATATGTTTGACTTCTATAGAAATATATCCACAAAAATTTCATCTGAAAATCATTAATTTACACCGCCCAATAGTTTAAGAAAACCCTAAACGTCAAAGTGACAAATTAACAAAATTGAATTTTAAATATAAAATGATTTTGAATTTTTTTGAAAATAAGAGATACAAATTTCACTAAAATATCTAGAAATGGATTTTTTGTTTTTGGCCTTGGATTCATAACTCAAAAGTTATAGCATCTAAAAATCAAAACACAACAAAACCTGCAGGTATTTCTTGCAATCACCCATTTAAGAATGAAACAAAATTTTAGAATATAATGCAAACTTATTACACAATAAGGTATGCATATCTATTGTAGACTGCCTCAATTCCATTGCTTCCCTACATCTATTTGACTATTTAGCATTTGAGTCCTTAAATCCTTAGAAGACTAAGAAAACTACTTTGAATCTTTTTATAGCAAATTCAACTCACTTTATAATTTGAAATATTTGCATGAAATTTCTAGAATGGGTGTTAATCAGCCTAATATACAAGTGAAGCTTTATTTCATGTCATTTCAACTCAATAAATACAAAAGAAATTAAAAAAAGTATTTTTTTTAATGTCAAATTTGATAGCTAAAAATAGATTGCAATATATAATAATTAAAATTTATTTGGTTGTACAGATTGATACCTATGAAAAGCAACTAAACCATTCAATTCTGAATTATGAGATGACAGTTATGAAGAGTTTATTTTGGATAATAAAGATAGAAAAATATATAAGGTTGTTTTTTGAACTCAATTTTGAAATTCTATAAATAAAAACAAAAAGATATTTACTGCTTATTAGAATAATTTAGAGAAAAATTTTAGGCCCCCAAAGAGTTGCTCCATAGTCCTCCAAGGAACCTTGAAATTTGAGTTTTTGGGTATGAAAAAATCATTTTTCCCTTATTCCTGCCCATCTAAAATTGCAGTGGCAATGGCACAAGAATCAAGTTTTAAGAGCTTAAAATTAAAAAAAAAAAAAAATTTGCAAAATCTGATTGTTTGGGTAATGACTGCTCATTGCCTCATTGTTGCACTTTTCCAGAGTGATAGACCAAGCTTTGAAATAGCTTAGTTTGTCACTATGGAGTAGCCCTTTGAAGGGTTGAAATTTTCTGTAACGGAGTTTGATAATTCTCAATTTTTTGTAAAAGTTATTAGCGGTTTAGTTCTTTCTTTCATCTAATACTACCATCCATTTAACAATTTTTTTAAAGATGAAGATGAAAGTGTTTTTGATAAAAAAATTTCCATATATTCTCAACTATTTTTCAAAATGTTGAACAAAATTCACAAGTTATGCTTCTTCTTAAAATATTGGAAAACAAAACTTGGCAACTTTAAGAAGGACTTGATAAACCTCCATTTTGAAGTTTAAGCACATTGAACTTGTAACCATTAGGAATTTTCAATCTAAAATTTTGGAATGATGCACTCCAATAAGTTAGCTAAAGGATCCTACAATTGATTTGTTAAAAGATAATATAGATGAAGATTTTAGCCTTGCTTTCAAGTAGTTTTGGGCCTCAAAATACCACATTAAACATTCTACAATCAACTAATTAAGGTGATTTGTACCCATCATTATCCTTAGTTGATTGTAATAGAACATCTTAAACAAATTCAAATTATATTGTAATTGTTATTTCCACCTCCATCCCAAAATGATCATCTAGTTGAAGAAACTATTTTTGTCTCAAAATGATCTTCTGGTTGCTCAAAGATGATCATACTTTGTTTCTAAAGATTCAATAAATGAATAACACCTTCCTTGAAATATTTAGAAAGAAGTTGAAATAATATTATTTCCAATTTTAATCTTGGACATTTTATCCAACCTTAAGATCATTTTGGAATGGAGGAAATGCAGTATTTAACCCAAGCAATGAAATCAAAGTAGGAGTCCATAAATGAAGGTTGCTCCCGAGGTTGCTATTATGTGAGCATAGGGGTGTGAATCTATGAGCTTAGAATACTACATACCTATATTATAGATGTATATACTAAAGAAACCATCTGTGATTATAGGATATATATGTTACAAATACCCATATTATAGGTGTTTATGATATTTACACCTTCTACAATGTGTGATATTTATATTATATGTACTTAAATTGTAGGCTCAATGCTCACAAGCTCGCATTCTTGGGCTCACATACTAGCACCGTTGGTCCATAAATCACTCATTTAATCCCTAAAGAACCAAACAATGTTTTTGGCAACATAGCAATTTTGGACAGCTCACTATGAATGGAAATTTTATTTTTATTCTTTGAAAATTTTACACAATGTATGCCTGAGGAGTAGCTTTAATCCTTTAAACCTTTAGTGACCGTGGTTGATTTAGAGGGTGAGTCATTTTTTCAATATATACTTTTAAAAAGTTATTTTGAGATGAGCTTTGAGCCAGATAGATATGATTGGACCGTAGAAATTGAGGCTACAAGGCCTTGGCAATGTATTGCCTCAAGAGTGAAGGTGATTGAAGCTTTCATTTAGACATGAAAATGCCAGAAGAGCTCAAAGATTGAATTGAGAACTGAGTCTAATACAATTTAGCAAAACGTTTCTCAAAAGTAGGTGGTTCAAAATTCTCTCACCCTAAAACACTCCACTCCTCAAATATACATTGTTTATACATGTTGGTTTTCCATCTTCACAAGAATGTACAAAAAACGTACATTTCATAGTTTTTAAACCTTTGCCATTTCAACTTCAAAAATTCATAACTAATTTCATAAAGTTCCAAAAATATGAAATAATTTGGATTAGATGCCAATTCTACTTGTTTTTCAATGAAATAAAATTCAAAATTTTTTACCTTCCCAAAATTCAATTTCAACTCTTAGATGGGTAGTTTTTGTCCTTCCTACCTTATTGCTAATCCATGTACATCCTTGGATTTCATGGATTAGACGGTGGTGGCCTTGCCAAGCAACATTGTTGCTTTCATGGCTTGTGTATTTTGATAAAAATTTGCCTAGATTGAAGCTTATTGTACATTTCCTTGGCCAGTATAGATTCATTCAAACTAGCATAGCTCACATATTATTGTATGCCTTGCCAAACAATTTGGTTTAAAGTGAGCATCTAAAGATGCTCAAACTCCGTTCCTCTTTGGGTTTTTACAAATTAGGTGTATTTTGACCTACAACAAGCATAAAGTCCATAAATTGACCAAAATGTGGTTGACCGATCACTAAAGGATTAAGGACCATGGTTGATTGTGGAGGTGGGCAATGCGCTTTGTGGTTGAAGCAAAACATGTGTGTCAAAGATTTGACCGTATTGATGGATGCAAGATGAATGGTTTATTGTGTAGCAGTGAATTTTGTGGCAAACTACGGCACAATCTAGTTTATTATGATGCATCTCTGCTTTCAAATGTTGTATTTCTAGCCAGAAATTGTCACTAACTTCAACCCTGAGCCTACATAGAGGCTCCAATTGGCCTGATTTTGTTCCTATGGGTGGAGTTGTGAATTCCTCACATCCGTCCCCTTTGGCCCGTCTCCCAATCCACAACTAATATGACCTTACAAATGAAAATTTGACAATTTCAACCCAAAACTAGTCGATTAGTCTTTAAAGGGTTAAGGCCTAACAATTTCCAAAACTTTTGACTACATGGTTAAAAAATTATTGGATGATATGTCATTTTCAATGGTTGGCGGGCAGCTCAAAAAATTTCTGAAAAATCACTTTTAAAAAAAATGAAATTTGAAATTTGTTCTTTAGGTTTATATACATGTGTAAAGCTTTAAATTATTCCATTTTGATTTATGAAATGAAAATTATAAGGTGTTCTAGTTTGCGGGCAGTTATGGATTCACTACTCTAAATAAACTTTGAAGTCCTTTGTTTAATTCAATTTTTAATATTTTTTGAAAAAAAAGAACCATAGGATGTATATTGTTTATTGCAACATTACAACCGTTGGGATTGACATTTTTCTATTCCATACTTAAATTCTTAACAATTTTCTGTTTTGAATCATTTTCTACTTCTTTCTACAACCTATTTTTTTCCTATATGTTGAACAGTTCCAAATGATTAGAAATTTTTCAAGCATGTAGCCAACTTGCTATGAAGAATGAATCCAAAGAGTAATCACCATTTTGGACATTTTATCATTTAAATGTGGTATTGTGAAGTGCAGCTGCCCGATTTTTTGCAGGGCCCAAAAAAGTTTTTTTGTCAATTCAAACGCTAATATCTTGCAATCTACATGGTGGAAAATTCTGAAATTTTTTCTACATGTTCTCAAACAAGTTTACTACAAGATCCTACGGTTACACGTGTCCAAATTTTTTTTTTCTAAAATTTGATACTTGTACTACAAACAGCAATTTTAGAGTATTTTTGGTGAAAACATAGTCTCCGACCTTTAGGGATTAAACCTACCTACTTCATCAATAACAGTAATAGATTATTCAAGGAACATGTCATTCACTCCTAGATTGGGGACACATCAAGAACTCAATCAATTTAAGGACCTCCTACCTTAAGAGGTCAAAGAATAAAATTACCGCACCAGTCAAACTCGGAGCTTCTAAATGACCTTAAATTACCAATGCTGCTTACCCTACACCTAGACACTTAAGAGCCTAGTCCTCAGTGCCACATGCAGAGAATTAATGCGAGGGAATTACGATAGCACCTTATGCGTGGATGCCGGATCTCACTTTTCCGCCCACTATGGAAGTATGGAACAACCGAACAAGGTGACTCACAGGCGGAACAAAGGATTCCCAAACCCGGAAACAAGGACAGGAAACAAGGAGTCCAACACTGTAAGTAACAGACAGAGAGAATTTACGACTTGATGAATTCCAGCAGGAAAACAGAGGCAGACGAGGGTGGCCCGCGGACAAATCTCACTTGCAGAGTTGTAGCCCACCATGGAACAAAGTTGATCAAAAACAGGAATAAGGAATACTAGTATGAAACAGACGCCAGACGGAGAATTAAGTGAATGAAATCCAGGAAATCAGACTATTCTATCTGGCACAAATCTCACTTCCAGAGTTGTAGCCCACCATGGAACAAAGTTGAACAAAAGCAGGAATTTAAAGGAATATGAAACAGACGGAGAATTCAGTGAATCCATTCCAGGACTCGGCCACTCTATTCTGTCTGCGGCACAAATCTCAGTTCCAGAGTTCCAGCTAGCCCACCATGGAACAGCGTTCCAGAAGTTTTTGGAGCTGCCCCAGTAATTTGCTTCGTCTTTGTAACCGGTTTTTGTTTCCAAGTGCATCCTCTCCTTATTCAAATCTTTGGGTTCATTTCCTCTGGTATCAAATTCTCACTAGCTACTTTCCTTCAACTTCAAATTGGCAAAGGCTACAATCCTCCTTTTTCAAAGACATGGCAATCTTGAAACTAAACTCCGAATTTCATTACATCAAGTAAATACGACAATGGAGGAGGGAATGGATGCCACCACCAACCCTAAAGCGATACTTCCCCCCACCTTGTCAAAGCACTCCAAGCCCCTCAACGACCAACCCTAAAGCAATCACAAGGAGCTTTTTTGAGTTTCCCTGTGTCACTTTCCCCTGTGAGAAACAACAATCTTGTGATTTTACCCTGTGTCACATGATTGTGACACAGGATAAAGTCTCAAGATTGCCGTTCTTGTAGGGGAAAGTGACACAGGGAAACTCAAAAAAGCTCCTTGTGAATATTTGCACCTCTTGCACAAGTCTTGTCAAAGCATTCTAAGCCCTTCAACAACGAACCCTAAAGCAATATCCACCTTGTTCAAAAAAATGTCCACCTCCAACTCTATGGGTATTAGCTTTCGATTTGAAATGATAAGGGGCTAAAATCTGACAACTTCATGTCAATAGCAGCAGCTTAGTGGCTACATATCCACCTTTTTATTTTTGCAGACCGGTTGGTTGCCGGTCCTACCAATTTTGTGTTTAGTTTTGGATCCTCCATTTTCACACTCCAACCAGTTATTTTCCAAAAGGCACCGGCTAACAATGAACTGACAGGACATGGCCATGCAACAAAACAAAGGAACTGACTGCAACGGAACAAAGTTATCCAAAACAGGCGAAAACGAAGACGAAACTGAAGCGGATAAGAAAAGTGATCCCCCACCGTGGCCATCTCACACTCAGGCCCACTGTGGGTTGCCAAGACGCAGGCTTTGTGATTCTCAAGCGGCAGCCTTCACGAACTACAAAGGTCACGCTGCTTGGGAAGGAGTGCAACACCCTCTCACCAGGAGCCGCCAACCGTAACTGGAATCGCAATCTCAGGGATGAAGAAATCTGAACGTGTGTTTGCTAATGAACGCCCGGAGTATCTCCCAGGATACATACAGAAGTCGCAGTATTTGAAATTAGTGCATGTTGAAACATTACTGCGTAGATGGCAAATTTCATTAAAATGGCGCCATTCTTGAACTTTGGCACTTTTACAGTTCAAATCGCCTGTTCTAAAATCTATACCTGTCCTAGATGGTTCAGACCGGTCGTTCCAAAATCTATATACATCCTAGATGGTCAAAATGGCACGCAGTCAAAGTGGCACCTGGAATACCACCGTTTTAACGAAATTCCCCATGTAGGACTAATTTTCACCCAAAGAATGATGTTGAAGTAACAGTAACAATGTTGTGCCGCCCTGGTGTTGGAGGAAGGTTTGACACCTTGGCTGTCAAAAGTGGGTGAAAAGTGTTTGGGGTCCCTCCAAGTATTTCACCAGGCAATTGTTCTGCCCATACTGGGAAGGTATTATCTGGAACTGAGGGACAAAGTAATGAGTTAATTTGAGAATTGGAGTTGGTTGAGGAGTCTTGTAAAAACAATTTTGTTTACTATAGTCGAGTCTCTTTTTCAAGGATGCAAAAGAGACCCTTGCTTTGGTAAACAATGTTATGTATTGATTGACCAAACCAAATCAAAGTTTAATCAACTTTATCCTACATTTGAATTGTGATTGGTCAACTCATTATTTACACAATACATTTGATCATAGAAAGTGGAAAATAAGTACAGTAGTTGGAAGGGTCTTCAAATTAGTAGTCACAGCTGCGACACTTGCCTGAGCATGTCAATTTTTGCTAGCCTTGCAGTGTGGCAATGCTTAACAGGATGTATCAGTTATGCTCCTATCCACAGCAGACCGTCATGCCCTAAATAGATAGAAACTCCGGTCTTTGAAGATAAATCATGCCCTACCTACTACCAGACCTCCCGTACTACGACGGTAGAGGCGCCTCCCCCAAGCCACCCCCGAGCCAGCTACTCTTCGAACAAGGTGCCGATCTAGGTTCTTGGAAAACCTCCAAAACCGCTCTCGTGCAAATCCTTTCCCAGCAATAATACACAATCCCTGCTGAAATCTCATTAAAATAACATCAAAACCAGTTAAAATACTCATGTGCCATACCTAATTGACAAGATATGTTGACAACCATATATGGTCCCACACTCAAGTCTTGAATGTTCAATTCAAGGCCACCGAACCACCCCTACCAAACCAAACTTCTGTGATTCAGTTTCTTCTAGAACATGTATGCATGCATGCATCTCCGATCAGACGGAGAGAGTTCTGTATTTTATGAAGAAGTTACGTGAAAGGACAACGCCAAGTGCCGCACTGGGTCAGCAGCTGCGACATGAAGGCGAGCAGGTGCTCTCGTATGATTGTGAAGCATCATGATGCCACGCGCCGGTCACGCGCGGCAGCGGCCACATGGACGGAGGCTAGGTGGGCACACGCATGCGTTGACTGACTGCCCCGGGAATCCGTGATCTGCTGGAGAATTTTAAGAAATTGGTAAGTTGAAGTTGATGTTCTAATTTAATGTAGTTTAATGTAGTTTTACCGTACACAGAGAAGAACAACTGAACCACCCCCGGAAAGGGTAGAATCCCAGAATCCCAAATGGTGCGGATAAGGCTTCGCAGCTTCCGTTACTTTCCACGCTTGCACCAAACTCCGGAACTCGCAATGGCGCGTCCAGTCAAACACTCAAGCACCGGCATGAACTGCACGTATGAAAGTCAGTTTCGTCAAACTGAGGCGCAATTCAACTACTGTAGGTTTACAATGAAACTAGAACTGGTCTACATTAATTTACGTTTCAGGCCAAGTCGTGGAGGTTCACTACTTCAACGAATTTGACCTTAGTTTTCACTCTGATTGATACATCGGACGGTAACCAGGTTCAGTAATTAGAGAGAGAGTTCAGTATGAATTTTGAGGGACAGATAAACGTAGAATCAGTAACCTCCCGAACAAAAAGACACCTAGAACAGGAGACATCTAGGGGAGCCTGATTCTACGTACATTCTAATCAATTTTTGTTCCGGGATTGGAAGAGAGGAGATGCCATCGGGGAGATAGTTTCGATTTTTTTTGGATGTTTGCGAGTTCGATGATCATGGAGGAAGTAACGTGGGTATCAGTCTATCAGATTGATTCTATTTCGTGTAGTGATGGGGTTCAGTACTGGAAGCAGGTACGATAGCAAGTTGCGATCGACAACTGAAGACAACGTCAAACATGAAGACAAGACGTAGCCAAGAACAGCCAAACGGGACTCACTCATCACTCTGACTTCCGGTCCCGAGTTCCCTACAACCGGAGATACGAGTGGAGCCCGTGAATCGATCGACGTTCGTTAATGAACTTGAGGTGGCTATGGAATCTAGATTTGAGATGCGGCGAATCTCGCACGGCCAGCCACGTGTGGGGACGAGCTCGGGAGTGATGGAGCGACGCGGGTGACTAATAGACGCGCGAATACCTGCGGCCATGCAGTCCTCCATACCGGCGCTCTGCTGGTGGAGCCGACAACTACCGTGAGGACTCAGCCGCAGACACTCAAACTAGTCACCAGCGCAGCCTTTCAGTAAAACTTCTGGCGAATTTTCACCCAAATCTTGCTACGGAATGAAAAGGATGAAATCGCCAAGAAAGATTAGGTTCAGCAAATTTTGGATGAAACTTACCTAATTTTATACTCCATATAATACTATGGATGAGTCACGCACATATTGGATGGATGAATCATGCACATTTTGGATGGATGAATCATGCACATTTTGGATGGATGAATCATGCACATTTTGGATGGATGAGTCATGCACATATTGTATGGATGGGGGTCGAAATAAGGGATGGTTATTCTAATGGACTTGCAGCTCTTTGGTGCAAGTCGCTCTACTAAGAAGAAAAATACTCTGTATAATTTAGACATTATTCCAGTGGTGGCTTTTATTTATTTCCTTTCACTTTTCTTCTCTTAGAGACATGTTTCATTCAGCCAAGAAAACAATAAAGTATGCAGTCTAACTACAATCAATATTCTAACTGCTGTGGCAAAGGCTCATTTATACAAGTAAGCGAAAGTGGAAGCAAAGTCAGTTATTTCTCTTCCATTCAACCTTGTTCATGCTCACTCATCTTTTTTCATTTACAATAGACAAACCCTTTCAATCACAATCCTATGACTTTGAAGGTAAGAAATGATGCTATGTAGTAGTTGAATTTATTTTGTACTATCATTGTTTAATGATTGATGAGCAAGCAAACATTCACAAATAGTTTGACTAAACTACTAATAAAACATAAATAATTGAGGATTTGGGTGATTGCAAGAAAGTCTTGTCCTTTTTTTGTCACATTTAGATGACAAAGTTGTCACTTGGTATAATTTTTGAAATATGAACCCAATTGTAATTGAATTTTTTTTTTGGAGATGGTTGTCTTGATTGTAATCATATCCCTTATTTCTCAAAAATCAAAGAAATCATTTTAATCTTAAAGTCAATATTGCTAATTTGTCACCCTTTGAAGTATAAGGGTTTTTATTGTTATGGAGTACCCAAAATTAATGATCTAAAGCTAAAAATTTTGAGGTCTATTCCCACAATAAGTAAGCATCATAGTGGACTTTCTTACAGTTCTCTCTGACTAATTTGGAGGTTCTGTAATTTTTTCCTACAAGTTTCTCTTAATTTTCATGTTTCCCTGTGTTCTATTGTCACCATAGAGGGATCTTCAAAGAATTCCTATGCATGAGAAAATCATAAATTTTCTTTACAAGTAGTTTCATAAATTCTCTCCAAATTCCCTGTGTACAACTCAAATTGGTAGACTTTGTATACATCTTACATGTCAATGTTGTTTCCACCTAATATTTGGTAGATTTTAGAAGATGCAATTGTCCCATATCAATTGCAAGGGTACCGTGAGGTTGGACATATAAGAATTGTAAGTTGTCATGTAATCTCCAAAGCAATGAATTTCATTGATTTCACAATAATCTAACTTTTCTAGAGTTTGTACAATTTAGAAATCTAAGAAATTTTGATAGGTACAAATCCATAAGATTGGAAATTCATAATCTACTTTTCTGTCAGATTTCAGCTTTCAAAATCTATGAATTGTATTGATTATGCAAGCTAAAATCTACATTAAACTTAGATTTTGGAGGCATAAATCTACATTCTGAAATATTAAATTTCACAAATTCAATAGATTTAGAGGCACTAAAAAATGCACAATTTTCCCCTCAAAAATGCACAAAATTCCCTGTCTCACATTTCCCTGTAAGAACTACATTCCCTGTATACTAAAAAAAAAGCAATAAAACCCAAATTCTCAGAGGGAATTTCCATTATAGTGCCTACAGGGAATCTTGACAATGTTTCTTGTGCATGTTCTTACCAAAGGGCATCTAAAACTATATTATTTATGTCCTCCACATGGGTGTAAATAGTGCTCTCTAGTGTATTTACTTCTGAGCATTGAAGATGGTTTTGAGCTCATTCGTTTAGTGAATTTTGATCACCATCAACTCTTCACAAATGACCAAATTTAGTATTTTTTTCATGATTTTTAATTTATTAATAATTCATTATACCTTGTTGTATCTATTTTTTGTGATAATTTGACAATTTATCTTTTTCTTACAAATAATGTGCAAACAATCATTTTTGAATAAATTCCTCTAATTCCTCCTTGACCATGAATTTGATCAATTGACTCTAAAAAGACATTTTGCATGGTCATCCACCCGTTCTTCCTAAATTTAACCCTTATACAACAAGCTAAGTTCTTCAAGCTTGGTTTTGATTTTTGAAAGAATCGTTGACAAAGAAGTTTTTTATTTGTTTTTTTGGAATGTTTCAACCTAATAAGGGTCTCCTTCTATGTGAGTTGGGCAGGCAAACTTTGCAAGGTCAGCTATAGGGTTTATTCAGTCAATTGTCCTTCCATATGGACCCAGTGATGGAAAATAAGTGAGTAAGAAAAGCACACATATTGATTCCTTCAAGGTAGACCAATCTCCACCAATAGGATTGTCCACCAATGATCGGTCAAACTTGAATTCCTCCTTTTCTGCTTGCCCATGCCGGCAAGACAATTGGTGGGATCTTCTTGGCTTCTAGTGTTTTTTTTGCCCACCCAACTCAAATGAAAGGAGGCCCTAAGGGCCTCATTACATGCTCGCTAGGTGGGCAAGTTTCCAACTAATTCAAGCAAGAGGACAAAAGTGGCTTCACCAATTGTGTTGCCAAGGTGGGCAAGCGGGAAAGGAGGAGTGGAAGTTTCACCAATATCGGTGGACAACCTCATTGGTGGAGACTAGAGAATCTAATACATGTTACTTATTAATTGTTTCCTTCCACACCCACTGAATCTACATGAAAGTGCAAACTCTATTTTTTCCTTGAAGCAAGTCCTATGCTGCTGTGCAATTGCCCGGCCACCGATACATGTAAGCTAACCCTAAGCCATGTTTAGTAGTGAATATTACGGAGTACTTATCAAGCACCACATTTAGGGTGCACAGTCAAAGCACTATCTACTATTCACTTTTGCATGCCTTGTACGCACAAACTAATATCAAGTCCGGCCTTATCCTACTTCAAGGTGAGATTTTTGATTCCCCTTTGGATTGCCTTCTTTGAGGCAAGTGAATGTTGTTTATGAAACTACCTGTCGCCACATTGAGGGCAACCTAATGATGAGAGTATTCCATGTTAGTTTGAATGAGTGTCAAGTGTGGACTGTGGGTGTGACCGCCTGTGGCCTGCGCAGGAAATTCCAGTCTAAAGAGAGGGGCAGACAGAGGGTAAAGAGGGGTGACAGTGCACGTGAAAACTGCGAAGCAGAATGGGAAAGTAGTGCCTGTAGCGACCCCCGGCGTGACCGCGTGATGGGTAGTTGCGACTTGCGAGGGATTGCCGTGAAACCGCTGCTCCTCATCAGTCTTCTGCCGGTGCCGGGCATGTGGCCATGTTGGAAGTTATTGCTTCCAGTTATGCTGGTTGGCTGGCTGGCCCGCTGGCCCCGCCATGGCTAACGACTTCATCCGCAGGCAGACTGCGTGTTTTCCGACTCCTCTCCTGGTCTCTGACTCTCTGACTCTCCGCAACTGTAGCATGCCTGCCTTTGAATTTCCTCGCGTTCTTCGCTCCTGTTGATAACTTCGAATCGTCGCGAATCCTTTTATTGTGCGCTCATTCCGTCCGTCCTGCGGGACCTGCCTGGCTGCAACAAGGCAATTTCAGTCCGTCATCACTGCTCATTTTACTTCTTACCTTACGGTCCTGAAGAAGAAGAAGAAGAAGAAGACTGAAGTTCCGTCCATCACCTGGAACTAGCTTAGCAATAGGGAGTGAAGTTCAGGAGCAGGCAAGCAGGTGCAGTGAATGTTCCGGATTTGGATCAGTTTCACGGCAGTTAAGTTAGGTAGGCCCCGCCCATCCCGCCCATCATGACAGACCCGGAGGTCCGCCTGCTTGCGCGCTGGCTGCCACCGGGCATGCTCGCGGCGATCGACTGCCTGCCACCCTGACGGAGGGGCCAGAAAATTTCTATAAAGACGGACGCGCAGACCGTTGCAAGGATCCCAATCCGTCATCCATCCCCTGTGCGAGTTCTCGTGATTTTTCCAGTTTTCGATCACTTCAGAGCTCGATTTCTCTCGTGATTCCAGCGCTGGCAGGGGTGACGATTGAAGGATCGAGCAGGTCAGGGAGTGATCGGAAGAGTGGAGTGCTTGAGATTGAGTGTATTGAGTGTATTGAGTGTGTGTGGTGTGTGAGTGTTTGTGAGATTGAGGAAGCTTGCTTGCTATGGGGCTGGAGATGGAGTTGTGTGACGAGATGGTGGTGTCCACCGGGGTGTCGAAGCTGCTGACGTTGCTGATCACGCTGCAATCCGCCGCCCTCGCGTCGTTTGGCGGCGATCACGACTTGAGCTTCGACCCCAAGTACTACGTGGACATTCCGCTGCGATTCTCCGTGAATGAGACTGCGCGCGCGTTCGACGCGCTGCCGCGCGGCGCGCAGAACAACCTCATTGCGCCAAGTAATAATTCCTCCGTTTTTCACCCTGTTTGTTGCCCGCTTCGCTTCACCTTGTTTGTGTGCTCACGCTTGGACGACGACCATTCGCACCCGAGCTTGAATTTTTTTGCATTCCATGCCAAGCACAACAACTACGAATGAGTTGGGTTGCTTCGGCGTAGTCAGTCACAATCCTCCCGCCATGCCTCCTGATTGATCGATCTATTTCTCTCAGATTTCGGTCGATCTTGCTATTTGGAATTGAAATTCGCCAGTTTCTGGGTGATCCCGCTAGTCGCCTTCGTCCCCGAGTTCACCGAAATTATTGGCTGCTGGACAAGTCACAAACGTCCTCCTCTGTTTTTGTCAAGAAAGGAGTAGAACCCTAACTCGTGATTCACTGTGGACCTGTTACTACCGGGTGTATATCTCCTTTCAAATTTTTTTCAGATTGTTCCATTGATTTGAGTATGGAGATCGGATTGCGTGCGTGATGGATGTCCTTGGATTGCAGGATAATCTCCCGAAATTTCTGTAGTAGACGCTATCGTTCAATAGTTAGAAGTTTGCGATCGCGCTCCTTGTTTGATGAGCTTAAAGGTTTGGCAGTGCTCGCAGTATCTCCTGAGAATGGGAATTCAGTCTAGCCAGGGGGCTCTCTGTTTTGGAATGTTTTTCTTTTGAGATGATTTCGCAGTGACAGAATTGGTTCCTTTCGACTAAATGGGTTGTCTCGTGGTTGTCTGTATTGTAGGAGTGTTGGAGCATTTCGTGGGGCAGTACTTCGACGTTCCCGGGAGTGAATTGATCGCGACCACTCCTAAGGATTTCCACTCAAATCCCACGAATTTCTTGCCGCGCGTGCAGAACGTGACGGTGCGCAAATGGGCGCTCCAGATCCACGAGCTCTGGCTGGAGCTCACTCGGAAAGTGTCGCCTTCGGTGGCGATGGAGCCCCACAAGCACACGCTGCTGCCCCTCAACCATGCCGTGGTGGTGCCCGGCGCTCGGTTCAAGGAAGTGTATTATTGGGACAGCTATTGGGTGATCAAGTAAACCACCAAAAAACCTTCCCCCTCCAATTTGCTGTTGTATCTTTCTCGGCTCTGCACCGAAGCCTTTCAGTTACAGAGGCCACAATTGCGGCGAATGTGACGAAGTTTGAGTAGGTTGCTACTCGGAAAGCGACAGAGCCTCTCGTAGCGTAGCTTCTTGTTCAGCAAATGCTATTCTTGAACTAGTTTGCTGCGAGTTCTTGACAGGGTTTTTGGCTTTGCAAAAAGCGACTTTGTTTGGTATTTCTAGGGATTGTTAGCTGCGTTTGCTGGACGTTATTCCGGCATTTTGACTCACTAGAGCTGGCATTCTGTGATTCAGGGGTCTTCTTGTGAGCGGCATGTCCGACACTGCACAGGGAGTGGTTGAGAATTTGATGGAGCTTGTGGAGCGATTCGGCTTTGTGCCCAACGGCGCTCGTGTGTATTACGAGAATCGGAGGTATTACAATGCCGAAGCTTCTCCCAAGTTGCTGGGTTACATTCTATCCAATTGAGTCTTTCTCTTGCTGCATTGTCATTTTTGGTTTGAGTGTCGTGGTTTTAAGCTTGGAAGCACTCTTGCCGTCTTGTTGATTTGGGTGGTGCAAGTTTAAGTGTGGAACTGGCAGCTGAGATTGGTGTTCGTTGGACAATGCAGCCAACCTCCATTGCTGAGTATGATGGTCCGTGCTGTGTACGGCAGTACGCGAAATCTGAGCCTTCTCAAGCGAGCTCTGCCAGTTCTTTTGAAGGAGCACGCATTTTGGACTTCAGGTGAGTAGAATTCAGAAGTCACTCACAAGTGACGATTTGTTAACTGTGACAAATCAGATTCTATTTGAGGAACTGGATTGGATCCAGTCAAATTTCACAGGGAGTTTTTTTGATTTGAGTGTGATTTTTGGATTCAGAGCCGCACGAGGTGAGGGTGCGGGACAGCAGTGGTGAGGAGCATCGTCTCAGCCGCTTCTGGGCTAACTGGAACACTCCTCGGCCTGAATCATTTACCATTGTAGGGCTCTTCTCCCATTCTGTATTGCATTTCGTGCTTAAACTTGAATTTGGCAAAGGCGAACAACAGCAAATAGGGCTAACAAGATTGGATCACTGGGTTGAGCTGTGGTTTATTCAAAACTCTGCTTTCTTAGTCAGGTGTTAGTCGATCAGATCAAAGAAAAATTGGAATGCACGTCCTATCTTAGGCATTGTATTGAATTTGACAGTGCGCATTGGATAAGTAACCAAAATTCTCTTTCGTCGCCTGTGAATTACCGGAAAAGCTCCACCTGACCTTTCAATGATTCTCTCATGAGTGCAGGACATGAATGTTACGCGAGGAATGAACAAGACTCGAGCAGCACAACTGTATCATGACATTGCGACAGCTGCCGAGTCCGGCTGGGACTTCAGTTCTCGATGGATGGAGTAAGTACCTCAAATTTATTGTAGCCATTGGTTGCCTATAGTTTCAGGTTTCTGTAGACTTGGGAGTAATGTGGAAGCTGAGATCTTCGAAATTCTCACGAAAGAAGTCCTAAATTGCATTGCTAGAGCATCGACTTTATTACCTACGGCGACTGTAATGGCCCTGTCTTCAGTAGATTTGGTTTGTTTTAGCCTCTTGGTTGATTTACTACTTAAACGCCGTCCTCAATATCCATCTTTCTCTGTTGGCAGGGACCAACAGAATTTGAGAACTCTTCGAACATCTATGATCATTCCTGTCGACCTGAATGCCTATCTCTTCCAGGTAAAGGGATCCTCCCTTGGCGATTGACCAAGTATCCAGCTGATTTAAAATTCGGTATTTGTTTTTTCAGAGTACTCAATTTTGTCCCTTTGGATGTCTGGGTGATCAGATGGAGAAGAATATTGAGTACTTCGCAAAGATACTTGGCAATCACACTGTTGAGACTCGGTTTGCGATTGCGGCGAAGGATCGCCAGAGAGCGATTCAGAGAATTCACTGGAGCCGGAAGAAGGGCCAGTGGTTTGATGTTTGGCTGTCCCACGAGGGTTGTAGTTTGAGCGAAACAGACAATAGAACCGTGAGTCTCCTGAAATGACTACTATCTTTTCTTTTTTTTCTTTTTCCCTGTTGCAAAGAGTAGACAAGGGGGGAAAAGGCTAGACTAGCTCCCTTTCGGGACGTCTTAATTGCTTTCATCTATCTTCAGAACAAGCTGCTTACTGGAGGATTCCAAACTGCTTCTGCAGATTGTTTATGAGTGGCAGCAGAAGAGGCGCACATATGCCTCGAATTTTATCCCTCTTTGGGCTGGGGTTTTACCTAAAGGTACTGCGCAGCTCCTAGGTTCACCCTTCACAAGTTATTTCTCTTCATCTGCAAGATGATCGATGCTGGCTCACGGTTAGGAGACTTCAGGCTGTCATACTAATGAGCCTGCAACTGATTTTATTTGTGCTCTCCCAGGAGACGTGAGGAAAGAGATGGTGATTGACGCACTGGAAATTTCTGCGCTGGTACAACCAGCTGGTATTGCAACCTCCATCAGGAACACAGGCCAACAATGGTGAGCCTCGCATTCCATCTCAATTTCTCAATGGGAGCGTATTTTACTTACTGGAAGGTTTAGCATTCTGGCCCCGCTCACACCAACCAAGTTGGAATTAGTTACTGAAGTCCAGCATTGCTCGAACTGTGACAGTTAGCAAATCGGTGATAGTTCCTGCTAACTACCTGCAGTGAATCACATTTATTTCTACCTATTAATGCAATTGGTAATCTGGTAAAGTAAGCTTGTTGCACTCATACCAATGGTTTGAAGTGTTAAATCCACCTGCATCAACCAAGTAGGAGCAGTTAGCTAACTTGAAAGCCAAATTTCCCATTAGTTACCTGATACGCAGTAGGTTAGCTACCTTCCATCTAGTTAATGTCCTAAACACCCCATTTAGCTATTGACTCTACTTCGTTGGTGCCCTGCATTTGTGTGAAGAATCAATTGGCGAAACATTTGAAACAAAGTTGAGTGAAAATCCTCTCTTATCATGTGCAGGGACTTTCCGAACGCATGGGCTCCACTGGTCGACATGATCATTGAAGGTCTGGATGCAAGTGGACTTACGAGAGGCAGGTTGATGGCTATGGATATTTCCCGGAACTGGCTTCGCTCCAATTTTGTGGCTTATCAGCAGGGTGGCAAGATGATAGAGAAATACGACGCCACCAGTTGCGGGAAGATTGGAGGTGGTGGAGAGTACAATCCTCAGGTACTTTTATGATCTTAACCTTCTATTTCAGCTTCTGGACATTTAACTAGTTTAGTCTTGAAGATTAGAAACCAACATTGCATTATACAAGACGTCATTGGAGTCCATTTCTAAGGAAATAACAACCAAAGCATTGAATATGGAGAGCAAGATAATAGCTCATAATCTTGGCCTCTTTTTGAGTTATGGTGTCCTTTCTAGACTCTTGTATTTAGCACGATTGAACACTATTAACGATTACCATGGTAATGAATGGATGGTGGCTCATGCAAATTTGAAACACAGGAGTGTGATTCAGTAGCAAAGACGGCATTGGCTGCATCATGTTATTCTTGTTTGTTCTGAATATTTGAGCATGCTCCCACTAAAAAGAGTGGTTTTTGTTTGTGTTTGCAGACGGGATTTGGGTGGACTAACGGCGTCGTGTTGTCGCTATTACAAAAGTACGGGTGGCCAGCTGATGAACCCATGTTCTGTCTGGAGCCTTCATCATAGCACGGGGACAATGTAAAGCATTAATTAGTTTATAACAAAGGAGGTTTATAACGTTAGACTGTCATCAAGAGCTATACACATTAGTCACGATAGCAATTTTGCACGTGTAGCAACCACCATTGCGGATTATGTATATAAATGTGACTGTTACGAATGGAATTTGAAGATCCACGTGAATCTTTTGTTCTCCAATCCAAGCTGGTCTTTAGTCTGTGCAGCGTGCACCCTTCTTTGGAGCACAAGGAATCTGGAACACGAACTGGCCCACTTCTTGCACACTTTATTCCATTGCGAGGACTGCCATCGTATTCAGATGAGTCTAAGTTACAGTCTACACGCAAACATGCTGATGAGGGTTGGAAAAGGAATTAAATACTTCGAACCACCCTTGCGTTTGCATGAGCTCAGAGGGTCCGTAGCATTGCAGCTTTGGATATTCCCCACAAGTCAAGCCTGTAACTTAGGAGAAAGTGTCATTGAGAACTGATTCATCATATAAGAAGACTGGAAAGAGGAAGACTTCCAACAGGCTTGAGTGCCAAAGTGTTGGGCCATGTTGTTACACAAAAATAATAGCCCAAATGTACGTCCCCATTTCAATTGGAATATCCAAAGAGACACAAATGACAATCCAAACTCCATTGCTCAATAATGTCATGTCCACACCAACACAATATTAAAACCATCTCCAAATTTTTGATAATTATGCAAGTAATGTTAAGAAACGTCAATTAAAATTCACATTGCCTCTCTAAATCAAGTCTTCTTTTTAAAGGATCAAATACTCGGGCTGGTCACCCCAAACCCCCGTACCCTCCCTAACAATTAGCAAGTTGAAACAAGTCACGAATGTTTTGAGTTGCTTTTGCATACTACAAGACTCAAGATTGGTAGAAAGTTGGTATACTAAGTCATTGTCACTTTCAAACACTAGTATTTCAGAATAGTTACTCCGTATTATGCAAGGTGACATATAGGATTTAAAAATACTCTCAACCATTGACAACATCCCATATAGCATATGGAGTATAAAAATGTAGGCATGACCATTTTCAATTAACTATATGCAATAATATAATTATAAACCCTTGAAATACAGTATAGTGTTACATGGGTTAAGTGACCCTCCCTCTAAGTCCAAGACCAATTTTTTTGTGTTTTTAGATGGAACTTTCATTTGCTCTAGTTCAAATGCTGTCAAATGGTGCACAAAAGGATTATGAATTACTCTGTAAGACTCCACTTTTTAAAAAAAGATTAACCTTATAATGTCATTGCAAATACTAAGTGCATGATGGATAACAGAGAATCTCTCTATGTCTATGTAAGACAGAAGTTCAGATGTTCATCCTTGGAATTTTGTGTGGAAAGCTTGTACAATAGTTTGATCTCCAATGAGTGCTCTTGGATTTTGTTAGGTCAATAATTCACACGATCCAAAAAGGAAGTGATTTCCACCAGCCCGGCGTTGGCAAGTGTTCAAAATGGTATCAAATTCCATCAAATGCCATGTCCTTCCATCTGCCTAGCCTTTTTCATATGTGATTTCTCACACGAAATAGCTATAATGATTTTCATAGTACTTCCGACTTCCTCATCACTAGCAGGCAGCCTTGTGGTGGCCGGATTCCATGTCAAAACCAAGATCAGGCAAAGGCAAAGGACGAAGATTCATCAGCACGATCTGACATTGAAAACTGAAAAGTTCTTTGAGAAACCACAGGCCGCCTGAAAGCCAAATGGGTGCCGATTTTTTTACCAAATGCCACCAAGATCTCTCTCACCCACCATGCCCAATCGAAAATAATACAATTGCTCCTTTTGCACTGTTGCACATGGGCAGCACGTGAAGAAAGCCTCTTTAGCACCTGCCCAAAAGTAAAATCGATTTGTCCTTGCGCGCTCCGTCCGTCCGTCCGGCAGTTGAGTGAGTCGCAAGGGAGTTAAAAAGCAAAAGAGTTTAAAATTTTAACAATTTCAATAGAGTATAAGGACGAGCTAGCTACTGTAGCTTGCAATTGCAACTGCACCGGCCGAATTCGTCAGTTACGCCTAGGCCTGTGTGATGACAAGGTATATCCATGCTCTCGCGAATCTTGCGTTTCAAATCCATTGCCTGGAGGAGATTGGTTCTGCAGGTGGACTCCATCTGTTTGGACTTTGTAGCGGGACTTTGGAGGAGGCGCGGCCTTATCGATCCAGCCTGATCGATATGATGAGGCCGGTCCGCAGTTCAAGAGATGCGCTGACTGGACTTGAATGAAGTCCATCAGTAGTCAGACAGACACGGACACAAGAAAAAATGGCGGAATCTTGTCATCCACTCTCCTGACAAGCTGAAAGAGGATCGGAGTGAGCAATTGGTTTCCCTGTGGGACCAAATTTCTCCGAACATTTGTTTCTGTGCTGCTACAGGATGTGTTTCTGTTCCTGGAACACGGCCTCAACAGGAGACATCAACAAAGTGATACAAGTGGTCTGTCAATCAGCTACGGAGACTTTCGATCTTTCCGCGTTGGGAAACGCGACTGGTCACCATGGAAATCATCCTTTGGGTACCTTGTGATGGACCAATTGCTTAACCAGACGTTTTGACATGGAATCTCTTGTGTAGGACAAGAAGTGCAACTATTCATCTTCGGAATTTTGTTGGGAAAAGGATAGGTCTTCTACAGTACTTTGACTTTTAATGAGTGTTTTTGCTATTTTTTAAGCAAATGAGTCACACGGTAATGAAAAGGGATGATTTCCAAGATCACCCCTTCGTCCTTTAAGGGTTAAGAAAATTCCAAGAGCACTCATTGGAGGTCAAACTACTATACAAAACCTTCCCTTTTCATACAAAATTCTAATTGAAGGATGCACTTCTATCCTACATAGAAGGATTCTGTGTCATCTTTTAGACACTCAGTGTCTTTGTTGTGGCATCTTTACGAGCATCTTTACAAGTTTGACCTTTAACTTTGGAAGGATGCTTAGGACGTTTTATATCCTTTAAATGGTCAAAACCAGGCTTGACTGGTGCATATTAAAGAATGGATGATTTTTGTCCTATTTTTTGTGTGCAACTTTATTGATGTTATACCTATGTTATTGAATTAAGCTCAAGACATTTTAGTTGTTTTTTGAATTTTATGTAGGGTGCTTCAAATCAAAAAATGGTACACTATCCAATTTGTTTCAATACTTTAAAAAAGTTTATCCTTAAAATTTGATTTTGACATTCAAAATGAATCTCTTTTATTTTTGAGCAAAACTAACAAAATGAAGCTTTTGAGTCTAGTTTCTACTTGGGAATTTTGAAAAATTCCTTCAAATAAGCATTTCAATGAAGTTTGAAGTTGAGTATCTATAACCTTAATTCTAAATATAGAGTGGCACAAAAATATCCTTTGTACCACAACATACGTTTCACACTATATATGTCTATTTTGAAAATTTTAGAGTTTTTGAACATACTTTGTATTTAACCCTTAAATACCTTGCCGGCCTGTTTTGAGCTTTCTGGAATTTGTTCAAATTTGAACAAAAAGCCAACATTTTGATAACTAAAGTTGAATCAATTTTTTTAAAATTGTAACTGTACAAATTCAAATTAGACATGCTAGAGATCACATAGGAAAAGAAAATACAACAACATCATTTAAGGATTGAATGATTATAATGTTTAATCATGAGGGTGTTAATACTATAAAAATCTTTCAGCTCTCTTTTTGCATTTCAAATCTAAAAAATTGGTCACCAAAAAAATATGAGGTAGAAGGGCCTAACATGCATAACCTTAATCAATTTATGGCTTCTCAAAATTTACTCTACAATTTTTCTTAATGAATTTCTAGTGTGATTTTTTTTCCAAGATCTAGTGTACTTGAGGTTCATTCCCAAGTGAGCCCTTAACACTATGGAAAGTCAAGATTGCAATGGGTACCCTTGCATAAAATCTTAAATAAAAGAATTATAATCATTCATTTTCAAAATTGAATTTTTGATGCTAAAACTAGACTTCAAAAAGAATTTGTCAAAAATATAAAAACTATTAAAAATCAAAACTTAATTAGGTCTTATTTAACTTCAAAGTTTTGTTGACACCAAAATTTGGTGCCTTGGGCATTAGAGGTTAATATGAATTTTCTTCATTTTTTCTTTAAAAACTATGGTAATTTGAAGTTCATTTAAGAATAATTAAAATTTGATGACAAATATTTGATTTATGATTCCATCTCTGAAAAATAAACCAAAAAATTAATTCATAAATAAAGAAAGAATAAAGGATACTAAATGAGGGACTTTCAAGTTTGAACACACAATTATAGCAATATAGGAAATATAGGCCCTATAGAGGCCATTAGGATTTTGGCATTGTGCAAATACAGTGAAAATAATTAATAAATTAGTTTTGTATTCATGATAAACCAAATTAAATGACACATAGAATGCCCATTTTCAGTCATTATTGCATCCTACTTGTTTCATAAGTTATAAATTAATCACATATTCTACACGTATAGTATTGGGTGATTGCACAAAACACTTACTGATTTTGTTGCGTTTTACAGTGCTCACGCCTTTTTTTTCAAAAGTACTTTAAAATTAGAAAAGAATTTTTAACTTTTTTTAAAATATGGCCAATGTACACACCTATAAGATGAAGGTAACCACCAAAGGAACTTTATAGAAATATTCTCTAAGTAGGAAAAATAGAAAAGTGCCAAATCTCAAGAAAATATATATTTTGATGTTTTATTTAGTAGAATATAGAAAATAAAGAAAGTAAAGAAAGTAAAATTTGGCCTTTTATAACAACATTATGGAGATGGTCATTCACTAAAAAAAACATCAAAATAATTTTTTACATGTTTCAAAATGCAAATAGAAAGAGGCTCACTTTGTGGAATTCTATACGACATATAATTAACTATTTTTAGAAATCCTTTTAATCATAGCTAAAAATGTATTACAAGACCGTCTCCTCCAAACTTTAGCCCCAAATTTGTTTCCTTCAGGGTACTACTTTGTTCAAAAAAATCCAAAATTGGCAAGTGTGACGTAGAATTGGGGGCTAGTATTGAATAATAAAACATTTTTTAAGAATTCCAAAAAAGTTAAACAAGACATAATAGTCATGAGTACCTTGCCTATAAATTTTGAATCATGTGGAGCCAATTAACAAAATTTATGGCCAAAAAACAAATCAAAATGCAACATTTGACAGAATATAGTACAAGTGTTTTATGCAATCACCCTATTATATTTGAGCATAATAAGGTTTATATTAAATGACATCCAAATGAAATTTGCTAATCTTTTGAACTATCAATCTAGTGGAGCTGTGGAGTATGTCTCGTTACATTCTAGTACATAATTTATATTCTAAAAATCAAATATATTACTAATTATTCAAATTTCTAGAGGAATTTATGGGTTAAAAGATACTAAAGAAAAAGAAGAAACGTTGGGCCAAATTCGTCTCAAATTTCTTTAAGACACCCTTCACATGCGGGGCCAATTGAAGAAATTAAAATAAAGATGAGCATTTTCCGTGGTGTAAAACTTTAAAATGATCAAGCTTAATCCATGAGAGTATTGAGAATTATTAACTTCAATGCACCCTTGATGCATGCCTAAATAATACAATGTAATTCTTTGTCTACCAATATTATTCATATTGAATTACTATGATAATTTGAAATCATTTCACTTTGTAAGTAGTTAACCCTTAAAGGTTTCTGACTATGTTTCACCAAAAAAACTCCAAAAGTGCCATTTCTAGTACAAGTACTAAATTTTCGAAATTCCATTCATATTGAGCTGCCCAAAATCACTATGCTGCCAAAAAAACCCAATGTTTAGTCCTTTAGGGGTTTATTTTATTGATAGGATGTAACCAAAGCACATTGAAGCCTATTGCTATTTGCTAGGTTTTCATTTTCTTCCCAATTTTAACTATTACAGTAGGTTTCTTTTACCTTAAAGAATTTGCTTGTTGAATTGGTGTGTCACTTTTTACTGTTATTTATGAGAACAATCAGATGCACAAAATTATGAAATTTGAGCCTTTGAAATTTTTAACTCTAAAGATTATATTGCTTATAGGATAGATGCAGGAAAGACTAGTATTATTTTGCATCACACTTGACGTTTCTAAATTGTCATGGGCCATAACTTTTTGAGTTTGAAGCAAATGTATTTGAAATTTTTTTAAAGGAAGGCTTCTCTGATAGTGATGAGACCTGCTATTTTTCAGAAATAAAGAAAAAAAGTTTTATAATTAATTTCAAATTTCCCTAATTTGTCACACTTTGCAGTTTAGTGGTTTTTAGTACTGCGGAGTATCCAAAATTAATGATCTAAAGCTGAAATTTCTAGGGTCTATTCCCATAGTAGGAAGTCATGTTTCAACCAAAGGAAATTCAAAAATACTTTATTTCATATCCTCTACATGCGTGCAAACAGGGCTCTCTTGCACACGCTATTGTGAACAATGAACAAAGTTTGAAGGCAATTTCAATTGTGAAATGTGATGACACCTAAGTTGATGCAAATGGCCAATTTTTACTTTTTTTTAATTTTGCTACAATTTTTTTTTTTTTTAAATAAAAAAGTGCAACTACCTATTTTCCGAAAGAATTGGGGATGCTGCCCTGCAATATTAGTGGCAGGCATTGTAGAGTACTGCGTAGTATATGGGGAGGCCTACCTTAAGAAAGGTAATGACACATGTCGTGGCAACAGCTAAAATTAACATATCTACAGTTCAACTATTGTATTCATCACTAATGCCTCCCCATGCAAATCAATACAAATGAAGGAGGATTGACGGCAATCTTTCCAATCTAAGCTTGTGACCTTTTGCCGGCTTAGGGTTTGGGTTTTGGCACTTCCAATTTGGAGAGACCTCAGAGTATCATGCTCCTGCATTGTCTTCCAATTCTTTGATTCTCCAAAGGTCTTGCTAATATTGTAGACAACTATGTTTAGGGGACCCGTTTGCATGCGGAGTACGAAGTGATGGAGACCGCGGACGTCTGCAGCCGACGTGAACGACGGCGGGAAAAGGTTTGAGGTGGTCCTTGTACCCGAGCAGCAGAAAATCATGCACGGCTAGAAGATAGACATCGCAGAGACACTTTACGCCAGCAAAGTAGTCGGCTCAGGCCGGAATTTGTTGTCATCGTCTACTGGAGACAGAGTGACGGCGGAGACCCAGTCGGGTGTTGAAGACGGAAGTTCTCATGGCGTTGTATACTGCAATACTGTGAATTGCCATGCCAACCACATTTTGAGTGGCTTGATTGCGGATTTGCTATGCTTAGACAACGCCAAATTCCGTACGACTCTGCTACATAAAGTTTTCATTAATGTTCAAGTACGTCCATTGCTCCCTGTTTATTATCCCAGTCCATAGATGCCCGAGCTGAGCGGCAGATTCTGGTGAACATTTGCACCAAATTGCAGCAAATGAAAATTCCATAGATGTCCGGTAAACTGGCTAGAAAACATACAATCTTGGAAGCAATAGTCAGCAAAATTGACGCAGACTTCTGTAGATTCCATAGAATTTTGGGTATGAAGAAAACAAATGTTGACGGAGCCATGGAACACTTGCGCAGCACCTCGACAACATTGTCAGCGAGATTAAAGTGCCTTGTAGAAGAAAGCAACAAGGAAGTATTTCTAATGCTGTGAAGTTAGCGGTGACAACTTGGTGGACTGAAGAAACCCGGGTGAGCCCCAACCGCAAAGACATCAGAAGAAAGCGTTTAGGGCACAATGTGTACAACACTCACCTAGCTCATCTACTAATGGAGACGCAGGTTTGGTTTCTGTATCCTTTGCATCACATTATATGCTTTTTTCCTTGATATTGTAATTTAACAGATCAAAGAAGGCGTTGCCTCCAGTGTTCCCTTCAGTTTGATGTCGACGTTCTGTCTTCATCTTCACATTTTTCTTGTCTACGACCTGTAGTTCCACGTACTTTGCAGTGCGGATGATCATACCCGTATTGATGTGATATGTCCATTTGAACTTGGAAAGCATTGCCTCCATTTTGTCGGTATTTTGTAGTACTCATTCCACGCTCCTGCTACTACACGATGTTCAACAAACACCCTGCATATTCAGGACTATTAGATCTATCCTGAGATGATCTGCATGGTCTAGCTTTTCCTCTGTACTTTTGAAGACATGCATCACGTGGTCCATCATGTCCGAGAGTACTTCATGAACTTCTAGGAGTTGTCATTGCCATGGTCACGTACTCACCGTCCTGTTTACAGTATTTGGTTAGAGATGTCTTCTCCTGTACCACTTCCATGTAGTCTTCATAGGACTTTCTTTCTGTTCATGGAGTGCTTCTTTTCTCAAACTGTTGCTTGCAGTAGTACTAGTACTGCGTTCCTCGCGTTCTCGTGTGTGTCTGAGTGCTCGATATACAGAAATATATATGAAGTAGTCATAGAAATACTATCCAGTATTTGTGCTCTGCATTGAGTACCTACGTACTAGCTGTACTGTATTAACCGCACATTGTTTCCTAATTGTTGTTCTCCCTCGCAGTACTGTCAAGAAGTTTTGCAATGCTCCATGTACTCCGTAGGACTACTGGCTTCCATCGGCCTTCACCAACATGTACTCTACACCGTAAGACGTTTTGGATTCGTTTTGTATAGTGCTACGGGTCTTACGCAATACTGTGGCATGTTGCCTTTTAGTACTGATGCACTAATTATAGTGCTACAGAGGACTCACTTTTTGCACTCCATAGTGCTCTGTGCTCTTAGTAGTACTTTGGAGGGCTCCACAGTAGTACTCGTCTGTCAATCTGTACTTTGAATTGGACCCATCTGTACGTTGTGGCCTGCTATGGGTGTGAATTCCTTCAAGCAATGCTCCATTCTTTTCATTGTCAAGTCTAATTTCATTGGCACTTCTTACATCAATGTCCCTCATGAAAAAACATTTTTTTTTGCAGAAGCGACTATACGAGCATTTTGTAGCCGCTCATCCACAATGCCAAATCATGCACCGCTCTTTCGACCGTCTCCGACCTTTCTTCGTCATGGTGCAAGGACCACAACGTATGTTGTTGCCGCTATTATGTGGAGGTTTTGTTTTTGCCGGAGGCTCTCAATGCATGCCGGCACCCTCATACTGGTATTCAATTCATTCTCTGTTGTGGCTGCGAATGTATTGTTTGCGGTTTTGACAACAGGGGCCAATGCAAGGTTGGTGACAGTCGCTTCTCTGGTGTCATTGCTATGTGGAAGTCCCTCTTGTGTCCTAAATCTAAAGACGCAGAGTTCCATCGTCCAGAATGTTTGCTAGGATTGTGCAGCAATTGCGGTGTTTCTTTCCTCAAGCTGTGTCTAAGGGAGCGGGTGGACGTGCCGGGGGTCAGCATCAATTAGAAGCAGTTCCAATACGAGGTGGTTGGATCCACGGAAGATGGCAGGCCAAAGAAGTGCATCAAGGAGATCTCTCGCAGCACTCCATTTTCGGAGTTCTTGGACTTCTTCAAGCCAACAGTTCAACGCTTCATACGACACAATTTTGAGGCCCGATGGCAAACGGACCAAGCAAAATTGCTGCGGGAATGCCTGCAGCCCGGTACCATTCTCTCCCACATAGATTTTGCAGAGAACTACACATTCCAGGTCCAAAATGAAATCCAGTCAATGTACTTTAATTCCACTCAGATGACCATTTTGGTGCATGTCACTTTCTATACTACTGCAACATTGAACGACAATGGGAACTTCCCAACACTGGTGAGGGAAACGCATTACTACATCTTTGACGACCGGACTCAAGACACATTGTTCGTGCAACATTGTTTGATGTTACATTAGCGATGGTTCACATCTAGTAAATTCACGCCACATACCCACTATGTCTTTAGCAATGGCTGCGCTGGTCAGTTTAAAGGGGCTTGAGCTCTATACTTTGCTGCCAGATTAGCCTCTCCTACAACATCTTTTACTCTCAATCCATTAGTACAGCACTGTCACTGAGATGAGAAATGCTACTTACAAAATACTTTCACCATGACGCAGATATCTATCACTAACAGGTGGATGCAAAATGGCTTGGAATCTCAACGGCTTGGGGCATGGGAAGGGTGAATGGATGGTGCTAGCGCTGTCGTCAAAAGTGCTCTGCGTGCTGAGCAACTGCTGAATCCACATCGGACTCTACGCAATGCTCACGACTACGTCACTTTTTTGGATGCAAGTTTGGGTGGGCAAGTTCCTAATACAAGAGATTGAGTGAGGTGAAATTCCTACACTCATCATTTCATTCTATTTGTAATTGCCGCAATAGTATTGCAACCCCACTACAGTAACCCGCTACACTTTTCACCACCCACTGTCCAAATTCCTTAATAAAAAACTTTTCCCCCCACACTCTCAGAATTCCTTATTACTACCAATACAATTGCTTTGCATACGACGCTTGTAGCTTGAGTCTAAAGTTGGTGTCCCTTTTTGTCTTCACTTTTTGTGTAGCTCGTACTGGTACTTCTACTACATCGGAATTCCGGATGTCGACCGCACAAACTTCCATTCCTGCGACAGAATCCCAGGCTCTTCAAAATTGCACTCTGTACTTGCTCCTGATCGAAATGACCTTACCAAACTCTTGTCAGAGAACTCTCTTGTTTCTGCGGTCCCTACCTAGAAGAAGATTTCAACCACTGTGAGAACAAGGTGTACGTGAAACCATAGACTGTCATGAAAATTCAACCACATGCAACGGGTTTTGCTCTTCCTACTGAAGAGCTAGAGGATGGCGAGGACATATGGGACTGGGAATACAGTGACGAAGGCATGGCTACGTTGGTTCAAGCGGGAGACAACTTTGCTGTCCCTGCAGCTCCTGATAATGACGAAGGCGTCCCTTTCTACATCTTGCAATGCCAAGCCCCAAAACGAATTCTCACGGAAGATTTGACTTGCACTTGGGGAGGGCAATTCATGGCGGGGACTTTGTCATCTCTGAGACTTATTACTAGAAATGGGACTGCCGTGACCAACATAACTATGTTTACCTGGCAAACTCTCAAATTGCGCATGTTGATGCTACCATTGTGTTGGCCTGTAAATTCCAAATGCTTCCCAGACAACATCGTGTAAAGGGTGGTCACCGTGTGTACAAGCTCCCTGATGAAACTGTGGACATAGTCAACAGCGCCCTTGACTGCCTCAGACCGCCTTTTCCATCATGGTCGCACATTGATCCGTAGAGGACTATATTTTGGACTATATTTTGCTCTCTTCCCAAAATTACATCCAGCACCATCTGTTATACTACTGCAGTAGACCTGAGCGCCCTATCTTCATGTAGAATTGTATAGTGAATGTTAATTTATTATTCTCACAACTGCCACCACGTTGTGTACGGATGGTATACAAGTCTTTCCCACCTTTGAGACTATGGTATTGGCCAGGACTACAGCCTCCTATCCTCTGCAAGCATGCATGGAAGATGAAGGAAAACTATACATGAGCGGGTAGTGAATGTGCTCTACTACTCCACAGTAAACTCCGAACTACTGCACTCCTCTTCCCAGTGTCTCTGTACTAGTCCGCACTATGCACCACCCACAGCATTACTCCCCAGCACTCTCCAGTACTGAACACTTCCCGCTTTGGTGGAGCAAACTACTTGTCACTTAACAGAAATACTATTGTGGACTACTGTGCACTTGTCGCAGTGAACGTGTGTACTAGTCATTTGTCATCACTACTAGTATGAACTACTGAGCACTCCGAACTGAACTACTCCACAATACTTGTCATTGGATATTTGTGGACACCACTGTGGCACGTTATTATTCAACACATTGTCTTCGCCGATCCACACTTGGTGGAGCGATTGTATAAGTCATACACCTCTGCAAAGTCCACTGCTGCAACAACACTGGAATGGGACCGGTGTTGTCAAATTCAACTCCATAGTCCCAAGTCAGTTCCTCCCCTGCCTCTATAATTCGATTTGCAAAGAAGGCCACCTGCACAGCGGTTGTACAAGACATCAAGATGTCTACTTGTGTAAAGCATGGAAGGAAACATCACTATACAGCGTCACTAATGAACCCAACAGGGTTCAGAAACTTGCATGATACAACGTTAGACTTCCTCTATCCCCCCACGTTGGCATCTCTATAAGACTGGCATCTCCACATCTGCAGGCACATTTCAAAATCAGTCACGCAAAATGCACGAACACCATAGTGATGCCAAAAAACAGAGTGGAGAGAAGAGGTACGTCTGAAACAGTACTCATACCTATGATTTAACCATCGTGCCACGTTGGTCTTCTCCGTCGCATCTATACAAAGGAGTGATTCATCGTCCTTCTCCGCCTCAGATTCCCAATCAACATCTAGGGCGAGAGAGTACTTTGTGCGGTCACCTCTTTTCAATAATTCTGCATTTGTGACAACTTCCCCTCCATATTTGAAAAGAAAGCGCCCATGTCGTATATTCTCAAGCGTGCAAATGCCCTAGCCTTTCCTCTTGTTGACAAAAAATACCTACAAGAATACCAAGCATACCACACCTGTCAGCCTTTTGGTCCACTGTTTCATGCGTAAAAAGTTTAGCGCATGATTAGTGTGACTCCCTAACCTCCAACACCGTCTTCAATCCTCTTTGCACAACCCTGTTCTTGGAGTTGGGTGCACATGTACACTTGCTGTTGCACTCTTTGAGGAACTCCAGTAGAACATGGCCATCACAGCATCCGTCTCTAATCTTCGTGCATATTGCTAGAGATTTGCAGTACACTAACCGCGCCGTACAGCTGCTACGTCGTTTCAGGAACTGCAAAAACACAGGCACACCATGCTGTAATGGGCATGTACATAGTGAAAGACACTAGAATGCAATGTCTAACACATCCTTTCTTTATCGTCTCCAGAATCCTTAGACTAACAGTGTCACTTCGTAAGCCTGGAGCATGCAACGAAGCAGAAGTTCTCAACTACTGTGCTTCTAGAGGACAGCGGATATACATACTTGTATCACGTATTGAGGGTGAAGAAGGCCATCACCAACGTAAGGTCCTTCTCCTTCGTCAAGGTTGCAGGAGCAGGGACAGGGCATCCCAGAAGAGACGTCATTCACCATGGAATTGTGTGTTGAGCTCCCCAAAGAAGCAGCACTCACAGTGCCTACACTCACTAAGTAATGGATAGCGAGAGACCGGACATATGTGTAGGACTTGTCTAAAGTAGGGTTACCTTCAGAGGAATCACCCTCATATAAAAGAATGGATACACTCTCAGAACCCCTAGAAATGTCATAGTGATTGAAATGCACAAGTTCCTGTTCAAAGTAGCATATCATACAGCAGGCACCATGGAATGTACACAACGGAAAATTTCATTACTGATATTTCAGAGCACAAATGCAGCCCCAGCTCACACTGTGGATTTGTTAGCAGCCGTCTTCCAAGTTCTACCTATACAGCTTCAAGACCAACATACCAAGTGCCTCAATTCAGTGTAGCAGTTGGGGATTTAATTGCTCTTCCGGTTCAAGAACAAGGCATCTCTTTGGGGACGCATGACCAGTGTCCATCTTGTGGGCCAACATGCCTTGGTCAAGAATTTATTTGTGGCTTGGTCCCACGATCTCGCTGTGGGACAAACAGCTCTCACTCGGCCCACAGTCATGTGCATGGACTTATCATTGCTATTGGCAGTGATAGGTCAGTCACCGGGGTGCTTTCATTTGTCTAAGGTCACTGCTGGAGGCTTGGGTCCATGGGACTCCCATGGACCTTGCTAAAATTGGGCAACTCCAGTGCATGTTCTGACGACTCTCTTGACCTACGAGAAGAAACAGAGATGCGAAGCACTGCCATCCAGAGTGAAACCACAGGGCAACGTCCACATTCACACTGACATGTCAATGTGGGCTGCACTTACTTTTTTGTACCTACCTTTTTTTTCTTGGACACATAACTGACAGGATGATTTCCAATATCGCATTCGAATGTTGCTTTCCCACCCGCATGTCTAAGTCGAAGGACTCTGCCGCCTACTTCACCCGGGGAAACATCGTCGAGGATAGCATCAGACTGTCCTTGGTTTCTTGCGCATCAAGAGATTTGTCACGCATGAGGACATTCCATCTCTACAAGCACAAAAGTTACTTTTCAGAAGCTGGTTCAAAAGTGAGAGGTAGACGTGAGGCAAGAAACCTGTGGGCATCTTTGTTGACCCATCTGCACCATCTGTACCATCTGCAGCAGGGGTGGATGCCTTTGGCCTGGCAGGGACGCTATCAATGTCACCCTTCTTGCCCTCACCGGCAGGAAACGCTGTAGATACGGAGAGGTTAGGCGCTCTCTTTGCATGTTTCGAGGACCTCTGGAATGTCATAGCATAGGGGTCTTCTTCATTGGCCGCTGTTGATTTTCCTCCATGATACTTCTGCACGCCAAATCAGAAAGACAATGGTTAGTTATAAGCACAGAACCACAAGCATGTCAGCAACCACAGAATATCAAGACAAGGAGGACGGAAGATGAAGGAAAGCCATACATTTTTGGAGCAAGGAGCAGCGGAAGTGACTCTAAATCCCATTGGGCTTGCCTTTGATGGTGACAGAACCTCTGCGTCATCTCCTATGTTCAAGAATTTGTGGGTGTTTGGACGGCGACATTCACTATTTAGAAGCAGGTCATCCTTCTCTAGAGCAAAGAAGTCACTGAGAACATCAGGTTTGCACTCATAAGCCTCCAACGCCTCCATATCGTTCTCTTGGTGGGCGGGCAAAGGTTCCTCCACCTCGCGCACTACAGCGACTCCTTCATTGTCGCCTGGAGACAACAGACACATACTTCTATTCAGACTAACCTCGGCTGTCGTGGTTGGCACATGAAGAAGCACGGCTGGGGAGGGCGTCTCCTTTGTAGACGTAGCAACACATCTCTCCTTCACTTTGCTGGATGGGGTGGACAGCTGGGACCCAAAAGGCGTGCCTGAGATGTTGAATTGTACCAGCGATGGTAGTACACTGTCATCATAGCTGTCCAAGCCAGGCTTTAGTACATTAGGGACAAACTCTGGTCGTCTTTCCCCTAGGCACTTGGAAATGGTGCTATCGCAGGCAGACATATTGGGAGCGCCTTCGTTGACAATGGAGGACCCTACGCAGTGCATAAGTATTGCTGTAAGAAAATGGTTGAGATCAAGGTAACGTTCATACATGGGACTACTTTAATTCTTGGCGGGGACTGTCTGGAGGAACACTCAGAATAGCTTAGCAAGGGACAGGAAACACGGTGGCATGAACTAAACATGCAAGAATTGCAAATAGGCTGCCTACAACAACAATAAACTGAACATTCATTGTGCAATGGAAAAGAGAAATGATAGTAAAATATACCAAGTCCTTTTACGACAACATTACTCATAGATGTCTTCAATTGTCGTGGCGAAAGGTCCCCGGGCATTACAGAAGGACCGGGAGTCCCCTATATATTGTCAGCAAGTCCTTGCAGAATTCTGTCGTACTGGCCAAAATCCCAACTATTGTACCAAAGCAGCAACACTAGTCCGCATAGTGGTCTAGCACAAGTGACATTGTTCCGGAACCACTGTGCCGCACACCATGGGTGGTAAACATGCTGGCAGCTACACATAGTGACATCCCAAAATAGGAAACCATCTGAGCAAATGGAGCATTGCAAGAGAGGGCGAAACAGTGGCTGTGCATTGCCAAGAACCACACCATCGTCCATGTTGCACGAAGGTAGAGGCTGCATGAGCACGCCATCCTTCCCTGCTGCTAGCTCTTCCAAGTATATCACTAGGGTTGCAAGGCGGGTGGAAGCATCTGTCATTGTGGTGGATGCCTGCTGTAACTCTCCTTCCAATATAGACTTCACAGCAGCAAAAGAACTTAGCTTCTTCACATTTGAGTAGTACATTTTGAGTATTGGACCTATTCCGGCTTGCTTTGTAGCTGCTTCCATTTCCTCTTCTCCCAGAAGAAGGCTGCAGTCCTGCCCGGCCTCAAGTATAGAGGACTTGAACTGTTCAACTAGTTGGGAGCATGCTTTCCACTGGACGGAAGCTTGGGCAAACGCAGCCTTTTTGTCTTGCAGCAGTACTTCATATTGCCGCATGAGGGCCTCCGTCTTTTGCAGCACCTTAGCAACGTCAGCTTTCTTGAATCGAAATTCACAAAGAGCATGTTAGTGTCCCAGTGAGCTACTACAGAGTAGTGACCTGTTTGTGACTCAAAAAAGGAGAATGGAAGCAGCCATGACTACTTAAAAGCGTGCATGGAAGAAGTTCTCGACGCCAGAGATCTTGCTCTTGAAAACAATTGGATGAGTGCTATGCAGTGCTCCTCATACAACATAGTAGTATGTGTGTACTATGGACTACTGACATGGACCCACAGTACTACGTAGTAGGAGTGGTCGTGCCAATAATTCGAGAAAGAAAGGGGCACTACTACCTGCAGAGATAGGTTGTTGCCACTAGATATCCCCCGCACTACTATGGACCACTACGACCGGCAACAATGGTGACTACAAGAGAAAATGAGTACGAAGACAGTGCTGAAGGGAGCACCACGGTACAGAGTGCCGGAGTGACTTCCATCAGTACTGTCACAAAGTGTATGCAATGCACCAAGCCAGTAGTTCTCTAAGAAGCGAACATACAGTCCCAAGGTTCCAGCATTACCAAGTAGTATTTGGAGCTCCACGCCCCAAAAATGGTGCATTACTCTATGTGAAGTATACGAGGAATGCTAAGAGGAGGTAAGTTCTAAGACCCTGGAAGTGTGGTCACAGACATTCATAGTACAATTCATACAACACAATGACAATGCCGTCCTACAAAACAATGAATGTGAAGACTAACTATGACAGCCCAAAATACTAGTTGGTAATGCTGGAATGACAAGCACACCATGCTTTTGGTATCAATGAGGGCACTTGCACCAAAGGATTTCAGCACATGTGAAGAGAAGTTGCGGAAGAGTACCTGAGGGCAAGGAGTTCGGGATCAATCCTTCCTCTGTCAGGGACCGACGATCGTGTCTTCATGTCCTCCTTCGGTCCGCCCTCCAAGTGGCATTTGACATCACCTGCTGAGAACTTGTCCACTGATTTATCAGCATACTCACCGAAGCCCTCCTCCTCAAAAACATCTCTGGCCGGGACACCAAGCACAGTTGCTAAGCGGTGGATGCACCCCCGTAGTCGTCGGCAGTAAGACTTCCGTTGGCCTTCATTAGTTTCAGCTACAAACTCCGCCCAATTCACCTGCTTATGTTGGACCTTGTCCAACACGAATCCAATGGCGAACTCCTTGGCCACATGAGTGGGAGCAAAAAGCTTTTGGTAGCACAGGTAGTACAATTTCTTTGCGTCTTTCTGCAGAGTTGCACTGAGTTTCTCCCCCAAAGAGAAGCCATTTTTGGATTTCTCCGGCCCAAAGACTTCCTCCACCTCCTCCAAAGATATATCTCTCTCAATCTTCATTTTGTGACTGTTGATACCTGCATGTGACAAACGGAACGTGGAGGCAAATTTTTTTGCAGTCATACAAGGGGGTGGTCTCTTGTCCTCCGCTCTCAATGTCATTAATTGCTTCCTGCAAGCGGACTCAATGATCTCAAGTTCCTCCGTTTTCTTTGGCAACTGAGTAGTAGCATGTCCACTGCTTGTGTCAAGGTTATCTGCGCTGTCAGCGTGGAGCTTTGAGATTTCATGTGCCGGAGTGCTGTCATCGGCATCAGCAGACGTCCCTGAGGAAGAGCTGCCTGAAGCATTTGCAGATGTGGACTTCTTCTTACATGCAGTGGCCTCTTTCTCCTTCACAAATCTATTTGGTCCAGTGAAGACTACTTTCCTCTTGCTTTTCTCCGTAGGCACAGGCAAATTCCTAGGAGCCGGCATTGCGCCGATTGCCTTCGTGGTGTTCACCTTTAATGTTGTCGTATTCTTCAAATTCGCAACTGGATGAGCATCCACCTGACCTACACTATTGTTCGACACATCTGCACGAGGGCACGGCCGCTGCAGAATTCTTTTCACCTTCCCCATTGCTTGAATTCCAATTCAAGTGCCCAATCTGTGGAAGAATACGTGACGATGTTAGTTCCAGCAAAGAAAGTCACAACCTCAAATTACACATTGCAACTAAGGAATGCTTTCAAGAAAAAGGCAGCCTTGCATGTTCATTTGTATAGATACTAATTCCTAACATCTTAATCCAAATTTCTGCTCATTTCCTAAGTACATCTTAGAAGTAAGATGTATAAAGCAAAAACGCCAGGTACTCTGCAGCCGCTCTTGCACTTTGTGTCGCTGACTGTGAGCGTGTCCACATTTTGGATTTGCTCAGAAATCCTAGAAGTCAACATAGTACCTCCCGTTTGAAAATGGGTTACAACATTTCATTTCTTCCAAAAACTACAGCATAGTAGGGGACATGAGGACACACGTTGGAGGACACTGAAGGCACACCTAAGGAGACGTCTCAGCGTTCAAAGCCAAAAGAAAACAAAGAATGGAAGGCAGCAGGTAATTTGCATTGGTACCTCAAAACCATAGTGGAAAGGGGCGTTCATTCTAATTGACAATCGATTAGAGGACATTTTGTGGACTCAGAAGTGGCAGGGAGCCCATTGACAAAGCACCAGTGCAGACAGCAAAATGTGAAGTTAAACTCTCAAACGGAAGTGCAAGACGACGTTCTCTCCATCCTTGGTACTACATGGAGAATTCCTTTAAGTGGAACATATTCGGACAGGCTTCAAAAGCAAGGCAGAAGAAGAGAACACTTACAGCGTCGAAGCATGCTTGAAGACAGTTGCTTCAGAGTCCAGGATGCTGCCAAACACTTGTACAGCTCCGTGCTCCTCCTGCTTCCCACATCGTAAGACGTTCCTTGGTAGTTGCCTGCGTCTACGCGCGTATCACTCACGAATACTTTGGGCTCCACTAGCAGCTTCAAACATCCATGGCGTGCGCCTGAACCGTAGTGTACAGCATCTCTTTGGTGAAATTGTTTAGTGGCCACAGCAATTCTGCTCCTCCATTACCTGCAAGCACTCCAAAAACCTCACATACCAATTGCGATTCAAACCATTGAAAGGAGGCACATTCCGTGATCGGCAACAACTCTCTTCCAAGGTCACACTACCCTAAACCCTAACTTCCGCGACAAGCACACAATTGCAAATTGGAGGAGGCAATGGGCAAATTGACCGAAGGACTTCTGTTCATCCAAAGGCACTTTGTCCGAACCCCTTCCATCCTCACGTGGATGAATGAGAAGTGAAAGGAAATATAGCCATCCCCAACATTCATCACCCCTATGTCCACGTATTAGAACCAGGTGCCCCCGTCACAATTCAATGGAAAGTGCCTGACTGCCGCATTCATTGTGACAGCCTCAAATAGGTGACAATTGTCGACAACGCAGTAAATCTTTATTTTCATCGACGGTCCACAATGGCCGCAACTCCCGTCTTGTAGTACTTGCAGTAGTCATAGTATTGTACACCACAGTCTGACTACTTCGCAAAACGCTACGAAATTTGGTCGGTCTTTCTTGCATCTACCCTATAATATATTTATATGCCAAACTGCATAAGAAAATTTTGTCTTAAACTTTTTGAACATAATTAAAATGAGCTTATATAAATAAAATGTGTTTCAATTTTATTTTCCAAAAAGGAACACTACACTAAAAATGATATTTAGTGTTGGCAACACTAATTACGAACCTTGACACTAAATATCATAAGTAAGTAATACTAAATCTAATTTCTAACACTAAATATACTCTATAGTAAATCTGAAATCTGAAAAGGTTTACATTTAGTGTTAGAACACGTTAAAAAAATGAACTTGCAAAAGAAGCGGAGGCGGAGGCGGAGGCGGCGCATTGAAGTCCAACACAACACTAAATCCGCTACAATTCAGATTTAGTGTTGTGGCTGGTAGGGGGGTAAAACACTAAATGTCATACTACACTAAATATCATTTTTAGTGTATTGAGAAAGAAAATATACAATATCACTTTATAGATTGAAAGATTATAATATTTGATCATGAGGGTGTTAAAGTTGTAAAAGTGATTTGAAGTCTTTCAATCTTCTTTTCAAGTGTCAAATCTAAAATTTGGTGACCGAAAAAATATGAGGTTAAAAGGCCTAACATGCATAACCCCAATCAATTTACAACTTCTCAAAATCTACTCCACAATTTTTGGAAATGAATCTCTAATGTGATTTTTTCTCCAAGATCTAGTGTATTTAAGGTTCATTTCTAAAAGCCTTCAACACTAAAAAATCAAGATTTGCAATGGACATCCTTGCACAAAATCTTAAATAGAAATATCTTAATCATTTATTTTCAAAATCAATTTTTGATGCTAAAATTAGACTTGAAAAAGACTTTTTCAAAATATAAACTACGAAAAAGAGTAATTTGGTTAGACTTTATTTAACTTCAAAATATTGTCGACACAAAAATTTGGTGCCTCGGACATTTTGGAATTAAAAGGAGGAAGAAATTAAAAATAAAACCATCATCACAATTACGTTTAAGAAAATCAATACCAAATGAAAGAAACCATATGTACAATCATGCCATATTATATAGATTATAATTTTTTTGTAAATATCTTGCTTCAAATACATGCGGAAGTACATGTAACAATCTTGATGACAAATGCAAAAGATAGTATTGATGGCCTAATTTGAGTGTTTAAAGTGGAATAATTTATTACTTTTAAAAATTCACTGAATATTTTACTCAACATGTTATTTAGATAAATAATTCTTTGCAAATTTTGGTTACAATGTAATAGATAATGTTGAAATTTTGAATATCTTGACAGGAGCAAGAAGAGAAATCATCATGAGATGGAACCCTTCTATATCCCGGGCTATCTCCTCCTATCTGTGCAAGTCAGTGCCTGAATTCATAGCAGACTGGGGAGCTATCTAACTATAAGCTTATCAGCAATTCAGCATTTGTCTCAATGTATCACATGGACGATCAGTTGCAGAAATTATTAAACGACATCCATGGCAATTTTCAGGAGTACAATGATGTCTCCTTTTGAACTCGATCATCTCACAGTTGAATGGGGATCCAAAATCTTGAGAGGAGTGTGCTAACATTCCGGTGTTTGCAGTTTGTTGTTAATTGCTTACTTGAGTTTGGTTCCACAAATATCCAAATCCTGTTAAGATCAAATGCACGTTTCCCACTCACCGACTCCAAGAGCACTACTCGAAAACTGTAGATCTCAATCTTTTTGTTCACTTGCGAATTGAGGGAATTCTCTGCGGGTAAGTTACCATGAAAAAAGACTATTCAAGTACGCAGTAAGACTGGTGTGAGTAACAGCACAAACTGGCATGACAACATAGGCATTTCCATTGGCTTTGTTAATAGCCTTAAGTTAACTATTCAAGCCAATTAGAAACATCCACTGAACCCTGCAATTACACAAGCACTAAATGTCAGTTTAGATGATTTTCAAAACGTGTGTGCAGTAAGATAAACATGAAAATATTTCAGTAACTTCTAAAACTGAGGAACGTACGTGGCTTCTCCCATAGCAATTTTGCAGAAAATTCTCCAAGGAAAAGTTCTGGCATTAGTACCCTGTGAGAGATCGCCCAGGCTGTTGGGGTGTCATGTAAAAATCTCCCAAGCATGTAATCGTACACCTTGAGGTTGCTATCTGAGTTTCTATCCCACTGGATACTGCAGCCCAAAAGCTTCACAACATCCCCATGACGAGTGGCTATGAGTGTTCTTAACTGCACAGGATCAAATCAAACCAAATTCAACCTACATCTGTAGCTACAAGAAAGTACAAACACAAAAAAGACATAGAAAATGTTTTAAGAAATACATTAGCACGGACACCACAAACAGCAGACACCAGCACAAGATTAGCACTTTAGCAGGAGACTTCCTCAAAAATGCCCTTTCCTCGGTCTCAATGAAATCGCCAGAGGCGTGGTCAGTGTCCTCCTCAAAATCCGCTAGTTAGCGCTTTCAACGAATTATCTGAAACCAGACCAATTTATCAAACATATGAGAATGCATTAGAGTTTGTCCCCCAACCCTCCATTGAATACGCCAGGAGAATAGCAAGGAGATTAGGGATGAAGCTTAGAAATTCAATGAGGTCACGCCGTCACGGTGACTCCCGTTATGGAAGACCATGCTAGAGCCCATGCTTTCCTTGAGTCACCCTTTCATGTTATCCAGTTGTGAGTGGTAGTGGCACATGATTTTTCCACATATACGTCAGAATTTCAAGTACAATTCCGTCACTGCCAGGTCATGTCTCTGATTTTGTCGTTGAATTTGGTTCGATTCTCTGAGAGATTTGACTTTGGTTTCTATGAGAGGCGGGCTGTTCAACGTGACATTTCAGTGTCAGCAATGGGAATAAATAGAAGAGCCTCTGAAGAAAGTGTCCTAACATTTGCGGGTAGGCTGCGAGAGATTCAGAGTTCTGAGGTTTAACTTACTGAGGTTAGCAAGCTCCCAGTTTGTAGGTTAGGGTGCCATTGAGTTTGCTCAAGCCGGCACAGAACTTGGCCTCGTTCGTTTGTCCAGCCTCTGCGAGAAAGAGTGTCCCAAATGCCACTGTCCTGCACAAACAACATGATAAGAGACTTTCCTTTTCCAAAGCTAGCATCAAACATTCCATTTAGATTGCTCTTATTCAAAGTCATCCTCAACATAAGCCTGCTGATTCAAGAAATATATCTGACCACAATCCTGAAAACATTTAGCAATTGAACTATTATGGAACCACCAGCCTCTTGTCATGCAAACATGTCATATATCTCCCAACAAGTGTATAGAAGCATAGACCAAGAGTCTTATAGAGCTACTAACCAAAAGCCAGGGTGTGGAGTATTGACGTTGAAGAGGTTGAGGTCTAGGGCAGGTGTGAGCCAGAGCACAATTTACACCATTCCAGAAACAAGGGTTGGCGTCCGAGGCGTTCCAATTGCTCAAGCTGATTGTCTTGAGCAATTAGAATGTCACGAACACCACTCCTTGTTTCCTAAGTATGAAAGCAGCAATCGACCTCCTTCTTGTAAAGACAGCACAAACTTCACATAGCCAATTAAACTCCGTCTTCTCCATTGCAGCCATTTTTCTATGCACTAATTAACCCGCCTTGTGTAACTAACTCCAGAATCGCTCACTCTTTCCCAAAAGATTCATGGTTTTCAGAATCCGCAACCTATCCAAGTTTAAACTATCCGAGTTTTCACAAATCTCTTCATCACCTACACGAGTCCTTAAATCCGCAACCTGCACTAGAATTCTTCAAATGCAGAAATGTGACCCTTTCTGGTCTAGAAACGTCGTGCTGACTCTATGAAGGGAGACAGGTCATACTGACAACAGGGATCAATCCAATTTTGACTCCAAAATGTCTTCAGGACTCGATCTAAAAACACGCCCTGAGTCATGTTAGTTCAAAAGAGGAAATTTGTTGAACAAATTAAAATTTCTCATATGAGCTCCTCAAACTGCAAAAATAATATAGTCAAACAAGGTGTGCTTGGTCTTGAAAAGAGTTGAGCTCGAATTTGCGAACTGTTATTCTCCGTAAGGTGAATCATCACCCAAGCCCATCCCATAGTGCCGCGAAAGCACATTAGATTCATCCTTCTCTTCAATCTCATAGAATTACTGACTTTAGAAAAAGGTCGTTTTCACTGCATCCAATACTTGCTATTGAACAAATGGCGGCAATCATGTCGTAAGTTACATTGGGAAGTCCATCAAAGAAGCTGCGAGCATCGCTTAATCCCCCACAACCTAATAAACCCAGTCACAAGAACCCTACGCCAAGAGCCAAAGACGTTCACTCGAACTAATATAGGGCTAATATTAGGGTTTCAAAAATGGGACATCCGCATTAGGCCGTGAGATTATGCCACCCATTTTGGTGTCACTAAAGAATTTTGTTGAGATACAATACACTAATATCTCAACGTTGCACTAATTTAAAATAGTGTCACTGATTTGGTAAATTAGTGTCACACTCAGTGCAGTCCTTCTGTAAATCACCGTGTAATGCGGTACTTACCACTTATTCCTCAAAGTTTCACTACTGTATTGGTGAACGTTGTGACAGACCAGTCGTGAGTTCATTCTGATTTCCTTTCAGCGTTCTTTCCCCTACACCCTAAACCCTAAATCTTACTGTTGTGTCTATGTTTTGATGCTTTTGAGTAACCATACTTTACTGTACCCCCTTCTCTAAGGAATGAATATCACTCATACGCTAATGAAATCAGAAATCGCATTCTGCCTATTTTGCAGGAGAATCGGTCCTGGTAAACCTCGCAGGCGTGTAGAGATCGAATAAGGTCACGTACAGCTCACTCAGGAATGTTGCGGATGGTATCTGTCGTGTTGTTTATTGCCGAGTACTGATCTACAGTGTTCACCAGAGTGGCTAAACGTGAACACTGGTACATTACACATGACTCTTAGCACCGACATTCAGTAGTTTCTTCAGCAAATTTCGCTAACTGTAAAACCCACATTTGGAAACTCTGCTCGGTGTTCAAACAAGCGTGCCTGACCGGCTTTACTCATAGCGAAATGGAGAGTTGCAAAAACTGTCATTTTAGTTTTATTGAATGAATGCCTACTGCAGCACGGCACTCGAGGATTACTGCAAGTCTGCAACTGGGTATCTTTTGATTTCATTAAATGCCTGCAGAAGGACTGAACTGGATAACTTACTGTGGCAACAGAAGACGTCAGAGCATCTGCAATGCTCCCGGGTTCCAGGACGGTAACAGCACTGTACAGTTTGAAAAGTATTTTTGAAGTATATGAACTCTGTCTGTTTGTTGTGACTGGTGGCTTGTACTTTATCTCCGGCAATGAAATTTCATTTCATGTGTTTAAGAAAAAAAAAAAGGTGCAAGATGACCCTAAACTACCGGATGTGGTGGTGGAAAGGTACCCAAACCAAATGGCGTGGTTGCGGATTTGATACTTGGCAATGACAGGTTGTGTTTATCTAGCGTGAAAGCAGCCTACAATGCGATGGCTAACTTATGTGAAGTGGTAGGACCAACATTTTTGGTCTTTTTGCCTACTCCTTGAAGCGTCTTAAGTAAGTTGAGAATTGTGTCAAAAAAGGAAACTAACTAAATCTCTTTTACAAAAAGAAGTTCAAGATTCTCCTCCTCCTTTAGAAAGTTGCAATCAATCCTAGTCAATTAGGCATTAGAGAAAATTTCGGGTCTCTACATGCCTAGTACTTTTGCCTTGGAAATGAATTTTTTGATATTTGCAAATGCCTTAATTCCACCCATTTAGTCCTTCTCAGAAGTTGCCATCAACTATGTGAGCCAATGAGAACAAGGCAGCATAGGCCGAGTTGGCACAGAGTACTGTCGAGTTGGCAACGGCCGTGCGTACTTTCTATGTACCAACAGGCCCATGTTGGTACCTCAGCACTAGCCGTAGTTTTGAGTGTCTAATTGAATAGTGTATTTTGGCAACTATTTTATTATAACCTATAAGTACCAAATGACCTGGGATGCAAGTGTAGACAGGGTTTTCAGAGTTGCGATTTCAAATCCACCACCTGAAATTATTGTACTCGCACTGTACACAATAGTTGACGAGCTAGTTGCAATCGGATCCTGGTTTGACTGGAGATGACATGAACTTGCAACCAAGAATTTGAACTCCAATGTCTATACTTTCCCGCCAGGGGTACTTCCACCCATCACCCTCACGGGCGGCCCCACTACTTATTTTAAGCACGGTAGAGTCGGGACTTGTACAAACCATGGTATAGACGTTGTCAACATCCAGTTTTTTATAAAACTACAAAGACCACTTTCATGATGCCACCTTTAATTAATGGTTTCCATCCAAGAATAGCTACTGGTCCAAACCCCTTCCCAATCTGATGTCACCACCTGAGGTTCCAACATGGACAACGCCATGTTGGAATTAAAATGGATTTTCCATTGTACCTTTTGGGAAAATAGGCCAATTTCTTTTTGGGCACTCCTACACCCCAATTCTCTTCTAATGACACTTGTGGATCTCGTATTCCTTCTCTTGTTTCTTGTTGGATGTTGAGGTAGTCACTTTGCATGTCTTCCCAATTAGCCAATTGCGCATTAGAGTACACCTGCTCAAAAAATTATTGGCACTGTGTGGGCTTTGTGGAATGGCCCGCCATTTGCCGTTACAAGGATTGTTATTAGGGTATGCATTGAAGATGTTCCTAATGATTGATAGTGTCCTCATAGCCCAATACAACTATCCTTCTATATAAAACTATAACTTTTCATTACATTGTGATTAGAACTTGAAATTACTACTATAGCTTCCTAGCAACTTAGACGGATTTTTTCCTAATAATTAATGAAAGTGCAAAAAATAGTTAGGCAATGTCCAAAATAATCTATTAAAAAAAGGCCTTTCATGCAAAATGGGGAGTTTTAATCAATTGGCACATATAACAAAGCTAGAAAAGGTCTTGAAAAACTTAATAAGGGTTTCTCTTGTGAGCCAACTTGCAAGCTTTTCATATTTTGCCAAATTACCGGGGATGGAAAATGGCACATTAGAGAAAATTTCAGGCCTCTGAAGGGCCGCTCCATAGCCCTACGAAGTACCCTGAAATTTTATTTTTTGGAGGTTGAAAAATTCATTTTTTCCCTATTCCTATGCAGTCGAAATTATAGTGATAGTGGAGCAAGAACCAAGTTTTACAAGTTAAAAATTTATTAAAAAAAATAAAAAATAATCATTTTAATCTTAAAAAAATCTTATACAAAATAAAAATAAATAAAAAAATAAAAATGCAAAACCTGAAGCTTGGAAATAGCTTGGTTTGTCAATTTTGAGTAGCCCTCTTGAGAGATGAATTTTCTGTAATAGAGCCGAGAATAAAGAAGGACTAATACTGGGTGCATTATTTTTTTATTTTTTTATTTTTCCAATGGCCCCGTAATGGTGCAGTTGGCGTGCTTGTTCCCCGCTTCGTTGGAGCTGCTCTTAGATTGAAGTTCCCGGCATTGGATGAGGTTGAGGGAAAATTTAATTAGCTGGCTGCAGTAGGTCCAGGGTGCAAGTCAGGCAATTGACCCTTCAACGCCGCAGAGATGGAGAGATGGAGACTGTGCATAATGCACAGCAAAAGACGTTGCATCAGTCTTTGTTGGAGCGGAAAGGGCAGCACGAGGATGGTGCATTGTTGCATCGACAATGGCGTCAGGACTCAGGAAAGATTGTCAACTTGATTGCAGGTATGTCTCTTGACTCTTGCTCCTTCACCAAACTGATTTATACGCAGCTGGGACCCGCTGCAGTAATGTAAGTAATTGGCGGTGTGGTACATCACATGAAATTGTTGTTGTCTCTGGTCGAAGCGGAGGAGGCTTTGCGTTGAAAGAAACTACAGTAGATGTGAGGACCTTACTTGGCAAGCAAGCCACTGTTACAGAGACAGAGCCTCTCATTTGCTTGTTTACATTACATTACAGTGCTGCTTTGGATCTATGAAACCAGGTTACTTCGAATTAGAGGTCTCTGAAGTTGTTTGGGGGAATCACAGCTTGTTACAACCCCTCGATGAATTTTAGGGTTTGCGTTTCAGCGATTTGATGGTCGCTGATTTTGCTAAATAGATAAATTCGTATCGCCGAGCCGTTGAAATTGGGACCCAAAAAACTCACTGAAAGAGTTCGCTGGAGGAATTCTCACTGTCCCTAGTGAATGGCAAGTTACAGAATTGGGAAAACATGATTTAGGGTTTAGTACAAGTCATTCGGTAATATTCATGGAAACGGTGTGTTTCACAATGCCGAAACTGTAGCATTCAAGTGCAGAGAATTCCAAAAACTAAGTGAGGATAGGTCAACAGTAGAACTGAAGCTCCAGACGAGAGACTGAAGGAGTACTGTATCAGTTTCTTAAAATTTCGACCATCTTAACAAAATCTTGTAAGTTACAAAACTCTGATGTAGTCTCCCTTAGTTTTCTGAATCAGGCTTTGCAGATCATGGCCACAGATCATCACAGATTGAAGATAAAACACAGAAGATGAGATCTGACATGGAAGACGAAGTCACAACAGACAAGAATTGTTTAACGATAAGAATGGGAGAAGTAGTGTGACTGGAGAATCAAGGGGCACAGAACATAAAATAGCGGAATTTCCACGTTCAAAGGAAAGACAAATATAGCGGAATTTGTCCGGTATGTCAGAGACTGCAACTTTCTCATAGCAAACACTTCCATTGAATTTCACGTGTGATTCATGCATGTACAGAACATGTCAATGGGAACTGAAGCACCCACGAAAAAAAGTGGTAACTTACAACACTGGAAAGGGAAGCAAACGATCTGGCATGCCTTCTAAAGGATTAAGGCCTCAATCATTCAGATTAAATCATCCACAGTAGTGTGTCTGTAGATTCACGAAGGCGAGTGATCAACTTCAAATTACATTTTCTAAGCTGAAAATATTCGGGTGTGGCACTGACATGGTAGGACTCAAGTTTCCAGGGCAAAAAGTTGGGGTTACAGAATGTTATAAACTTTACAATGCACACACCCATGCTTCTCTATTTCCAGTGCAGACTATTCCATTCCAGCTACTTGACGGAACCATATTACGACTCGATCAAAAGGTGAGACTCGGAGAGACAAATTGTTCAACAGAGCCTCTGACTTCTGCAGTTAGTGTTCATAGCATTCTCACGGTGTCAGTGCAGTGCCAGATCGTAACAGGAAGGACTGGAAACGATAGTTCGTCAAGAGTATCGTTAGAGTTTGCTTCTGTTACCACAAGCTTCCAACTATGTGGCGTTTCAACACAGGGATAACCACTTCGGGGGAACTGAGCTGCGGCAAATGGCCTTCTGTCTGCAAGACTTCCACAATTGTGGGACCCCCAAGCGCATGATGCAGGTAATCTGCCACCACCACCGGCACTGCCAGATCCTTGTTGCTTTGGAGAATGTGGCAGGGAACCGTTACCTGTATTCCATGGCCAGTTCAATGTCAGATATAAGCGTGTCAGGGGGGGCACACTCAGGCTTCGAAGACGGACTCTGCCTGACAGTCTGAAAAGAAAATCTAATGGAGAGACAGAAAACACTGTTCCTCACTGTTTGCACGGTCTTTAAATTCTCCAGTTAAGAAACTCAAGGATGGTCTTGACCGGTGTTCTAAAGGTTCATGACGTGCAAAAAAAATAGACAAAAATGCAATTCTCTAATTAGCACAAACAAAGTCCAAGAAATGCGAATCTGTACTGTTCGACCACTCTTTGTTACCATCTGGTTCGAGAATAAATATTAGAAGTCTCGTTAGTTTTGGAGTATGCACATTAGATCTAGGCTTTTTACATTTTCCTAGTTCTTTAGAAGTAGTCTGCCACCAGTTTTCCAAGCCTTAAGCGGCCCTGCGTTCAAAATCGGTGGATCTCCAAGCAACAAGAAACCCTAAAAAAAGGTGTGAAATACAAATCGGGGATCCATCAAAGTTCAATTTCAACTTACTTTGGAGAGCATGGAGCGCAGATCACTCTGGAAGATGGTTTTCGCCACACTGAAGGCGATGTCGGGTCGAATGTTGAAGAGAGTCCGGCCAAACTCCTGGACTGCCATGGAATCTATATCTGCCCCCACCGCCAACGGAGCAAATCCCGACACCCACGCCTTGAAATTGGACTGCATCGCTTCGAACAATTGATTCAGATCCTCCTGCTCGAAGCCTCCGAAGTAATCACTGTCATTCAGATACCTGAAAACAAAAACAGTCCCCCCATAACATTCCACTCAGCACTATGGACAAATTCTCCAACTAACTCCTTTCGTGTTATTCGTGGCACTACTAACTTATCTAAGCGTCTCTTATGACGTGAGTTTTAAAGCAATGACCTCGAAATCTAAACCCTAAATGACGATCCCCTTTTCAAACAGTAGTTACAAAAAACAGGAACCGCCAATATCACGCAATACTCATCCACCAGCGTTTTTCAGTTTGAGTACATCTAATTGAGTATCGTGTGATATTGTTCAACACCAACAATTTCTCCAAGCGTCAATTTGAGCATTCTTTTTCCACCTTCTTTCAATTACAACTGAGGTTGACAATGAAGTTGAGGTGCACAAGAAGTTGAAAAGGAACTGCGCAAAACTAGTTAGCAAGCACACAGTCCAGAAAACTCTTCATGCAGAATCTGGAATATTCGAGAAGTCGCACTAATGTTTGTCCCAAAAAAAAAGCTTCTGGCAGTATTCAAATCTCTAGAGCTTCGCAAATGTGTAGTTACGAAATGGCTACGTTTTTTTCAAAGTTGCAAGTTCCACGTTCAGTATTTACTAAAAACTAGCGGTCCTATACATAGATTCCGATAAACACAGTCGCTGCAATATGTAATCGATCGTGAATGCGAGAGCTCTACCTTGGCGACGTGGAGATGGTAATAATCTTGGAGAAGATTTCCGGTCGTTCCAGCGACGCCAAGCACCCCACCATGCCCGCCACCGAATGTCCAACATATGTACACGACTCCACGCCAAGTTCATCAAGAATGGACAAGAGATCGTCTGCGTATCCGTGCAACGTGGAATATCTGCTGAAGCTGAAATACTCGGGATCCGTGGTGCCCGCGCCCATGTTGTCGAACAAGATCACGCGGTACTCATCCACCAAGTGCGGGATGATGTGCTTCCACACCGATTGATCCGTGCCGAAGCCGTGGCCCAGCACAACTAACTCCTCGCCCATGCCCACCACTCGCACATTGTGCGCCTCCAGAAGGGTCGGTGTCTCCGCCATCACAAAGTCTTCTCCAAAATAAAACGCTTTCCTTGAGAATGTACACACTTCGAAGTCAGATTTTCACCGTGAAGTGGTTGTCGAGGACGTACTCTTGCAGGCACGAACTCCCAGAATCTGCACATCATATCAGAAGCAATCCAGCGCTCTTGTAACTTAACATGGGGCTCCTTCTCTTTTAATTCATAACTGAGAGGCTCGTAACACAAACTCTTCTTGCACCTCGCATTCAGACTCTCGCTGTCTCACCTCTCGTCACGAACGCCCACTTGCTTACACGAACTCCAATTCAGTCTTCAAAATCTGCACATCATATCAGAATGAATCCAACGCTCTTGTAACATAACGTAGCCTTCTCTTACCGAAAGACCTTTTTACCACTATAACCGACCACATGGAAAAGAGACTTGTGACGGAGAAGATTCGCATATTAAACTCCAAACAGAAAACTGCATGAACTTCCCACAGCCAAGCCTTGAATGACTGAAAATCCTCCAAAGAATTCACCATCGCCATGCACAATTGAATCTCGCGTTTTTGACCCACACCTAGTCCCGAAACTCTGGAATTTGTTCATGTACTAGCTGCTACGAACCTCATGCTTTGAAGCGAATCTACCGTGGTGCCACTCTTACCGTCAAAACGTAAGCGCCAACGAGAAGATGACAAAACCATTCCGAGTGGAAGAATATGTTGATTTTTTTTTTTTTGGCCAAGGACCCAAGTCGCAAAATGATTCAAAGCTCCTTACCGAGATCATTCACGTAGCTACTCTGCATCTGACGTCAATCTTCAGAGCTCGCCCGTCCCCGATTGAAACCTCGTGCACTCTTGAGCTCGTGCGCTTGAGAGCTCGTGCGCTTGAGAGCTCGTGTGCTTTGAGAGCTTGTGAGCTCGCGAGAAGGTAAAGCACGATACAAAACGCGAGGTGCGGATGATACCAAGATATTATTATAAAGTACACAAAATAAAGGCGATGAGGGCAGGCAGAGCAACTGACGAGAAAGCAAAGGAAAGGGGGGAAAGTGAATGAACACCGGCCAGCGGTGGGATGAATGGCGTTGCACCACATGGAGCCTGCTCACGTCTTTTGTCCGATTCACCTTTTTTTACTGTCCGCTGCCAGGACCCCGAGTTGCTTCCAGGAATGCAGTTGGGTACCGGTACCACCCTGCTCAGTTAACTTCAATTTGATCCCCCAATCCCTGGCTGCACTTACCATATTTCAGCTTTAGAATCACTCAATCCCGTCGTACTTAAGTTACTCCGTATTAAATTAATAATCCTGGTATATATACACGAATCAGTGAGTTTCTGTGGCCGGAATTGCAACAGGACCGGCACCGGATTGCCTGGTGGATCGACAGTCACATTCCTAGAAGAATTTGTTCTGTGAGCAACAAGGTAAGTTTGGAAAGAAACGTGGGGAAATGTAGTTTTAAAGAAGCGGATGTTCGGTTCTGAAATTATGATTCTCTGGCTCGAGTTGATTCGTCTGGTTTGCAGGAATGGGGGTCTCCGTCGAGCGGCCGCATTCAGGTCGTGAGCTCGTCGATCACCTTTCACTGCTGTAGTGCTGTGCAGTTTTAAACTTTTTTTTTAAGTTTTTTTAAGAGTTTTTTCACACAAATGAAGTTCTGCTGTTGTGCATTGACTGGAATTCACTCACTGCATTCACGGGTGGGCTTGCTGGCTGAGTTCTGTGATGCACAGAGGGCCACAATGCCACATCTGATTTCTGTAGAGAAGGTACAATATACCCTGGAACACCCGGCTGGTTACCTTGGAAAGCGTCCTTGGAAATCATCCTTGGGAATGATTTGCTTAACCCTACAAGGACGTCGCCTCAGTGATAGGTATTAACCCTTTAGTGACCGGTTGACCACTTTTGGGTTGATTTTTGGACTCTTGATCTAATATTGTTCAAAATACATTTGATCACAAAAATTTCAAAGAGGAACGCAATTAGAATGTCTTTGTGCGCTTCAAACAAAACCAATTTCAAGAGAATTGGAGCATTGATGAATTAGCTATGAGGTTGTAAACTCAAATGGCCTGGACCTTCAAACTGGAAGTGTTCAACAAAATAACAAAAAAATATCAACCAAATTGTGAGATTTTTTTGTAACTTGATATCTTAACAAGGCATAAGTGTTGCTTTGTAATCTCATGAATGCCCAAAGTAAACTTAGGCTTTGGTATTTATGTAGTGCAAATTCTAAAGGGTCATTCAACTCATTGATTTTTGAGAATTGAGGAAAGCAACTCCAACTCCAACAAGGCTCTAGAAGCAAACATGATTTAGAGGTACATTTCACTTTCTTCAATGTACCAAATCTGC